>JXTC01000588.1:99380-119719 GCA_002914845.1 Trema orientale | reverse complement strand
AGATTTTACTTTCCTATTTGAGTGAAATGTGTTGTCTTTTACATGATTTTAAATTGTTTAAAATTTAATTGGAAACTATTTTACACGTTAAAGAGTAGAGAAAAGTCCTCTCACTCTTCTGTACGTGTTTGGATAATTTCTTTAATAGGATAAAATTGTTTTTCCTATTTAAAGTGATATGGCATTAATATTATATTAATTTGCCAATTTATCAAATTGGAAGATAGTGTTATGCGTGTAAATGATAAAGAAAAAGAAGAAAATTTTTTTAAGGGGAATTACACGTTAAAAAACAAATGACAGACTTAATTTTGGGGCGGTCTATAACGTGAAATTTTTTTTGGAGAGAGAAGAAATTTTCTAACGTATAGTTCTTGTTCTTATTTTTCTTCTAGTCTTCATCTTCTTGCTATCTCATGTGTTGAGACATATAACAAGAATTTTCAAAAAGTGTGTGATAGAAATAATAAGATTGTGACTATAAGGAGCCCACTCTCTAGTTCTTTGGTGTCGAGGCTTGGTGAAAAACATCGTGGTTTCATAGCCGTGATAAAAGTACAACCTCATCATCAGAAAAAGAAGATTCTGAAAAGAAAGGTTCGTTCTTACTTTTCTTTAAAATTGTTTTTATTTAATATATTAAAACAACAAAGCCATATTGATTCCAAAACTCTGTCATGTGTGTAAAAATTTTGATTATTATACCTACCACCTTCCACTGCACCTATGATGGTTTCCTACAATTCTTCGTTTGGTTACGATTGATAATAATGCTATTCTCATTGCTATTCCTACTTATGATGAAGTTCGAAAAATGGTTTTTGCTATAGACCCAGATTGTGCCCCGGGTCCTGACGACTTTGGTGGATATTTTTATAAGAAAAGTTGGTATATTGTTGGTTAGAATGTGTCAACTGCTATCATTGATTTTTTTGAATCGGGTAACTCTTGCTGAATCTTAATTCAAATTTCCTCATCCTTTTGCCCAAAACTGAAGATGCTAATTCTATGGAAAATTATAGACCAATTGTTCTAGGTAATTTTTTTGTTTAAAATTATTACCAAGATTATTGCTAATCGCCTTGGCTCCTTCATTGGTTCCATTATGTCTGTCAATCAATATGGTTTTATTCGTGGTCGTCGTATTCACAATTATATTGCACTTGCTTCTGATGGCATTAATTGTCTAAAAAATGCTGCTTTCGTGGAAATATGGCTCTTAGGGTTGATATTCGTAAAGCTTTTGATACTCTAAATTGGCGTTTTCTGCATAAAGTGCTCAAATGTTGCGGATTCTCAGACATTTTCATTTCTTCAATTTCAACTATTCTTGGTTCAGCCAAAATTTTGGTGCTTGGCAATGGTTCTCATTGTGGATTCTTTTCTTGTTCACGAGGTGTTCGTCAATGGGATCCTTTTTCTCCCATCTTCTTTTTCATTTAGAAGATGTTTTGAGTAGAATGATTTCTACTAAAGTTACTACTAGTCAACTTGCTCATATTTTCTCTTCTCATGGAGTTATTGTTCCATCTCATCTTCTTTATGTTGATGATGCTATTATATTTTGCCGAGCTACTATAAATATTAGTAAGATTTTGAAGGAGATTTTTTAACTTTATGCTTCTATTTTTGGTCAGTTGGTTCATCTAGGTAAATCTCATTTATTCTTTGGCCTTGGAATTCCTATTTCTAGGTAAATGGTGATTAAAGGTTTGTTGAATATGGGTATTGGCTACTTGGCTTTAATTTATCTTGGGGTACCTTTATTTTTTTGTAAGCCTAGAAGACGTTTTTTTACAACCTATTGCTGATAAGATTACGTCAAAGTTTGCTTTATGGAAAGGAAATACCTTGTTTATGGCTGGTCAAATTACGTTGGTAAGTTCTGTTATTTCGGCCTCTTTCATCCACTTTTTCATGATTTATAAATGGACTCATTCTTTTTAAAATGAGTTGGAATCATTTATGAGAAATTTTATCCAGTCAGAAAATGTGAATAGGCGGAACTATGTTACTATTTCTTGGGCAAAAGTATGTATCATCCTAGGGACGAAGGAGGTTTTGGTGTTCGTTCTCTTAATATTGTTAACAATTCTCAACTATTTCCTTTTACCTGGGGCTTTTTGACCGCTGAAGATACTAGTTCGCTTCGGTCACGTTATTTGTCTGCACTTGGCCTTCCTCATTTATCTTATGTTTTCTCTTCAGTTTGGCATGGTTTAAAAGCTTATTATTACATTTTGGTCCATGATAGCCATTGGCTAATTAGTGATGGTTCTACAGTTTCCTTTTGATCGGATAATTGGTTGGATGTGGACATGATTGATTCTTCATTTATGTACTTGGTGAATTTTTCAAAAATGGTAGCTAATTTTTTAGTTTTTGGCATTTAATTATTGAACACGATCAAGACCTTGTTGATGATATTGATAGTATTGTGCTCTCTTCGGGCTCTTCTAGTAAACTTGTTTGGTGCAATTCGGTTCATGGAAAGGTTACTTCATATCTAGCTTATCATTATCTCTATAATTCTTCACTTCGTACATCTTGTGGTAAATGGATTTGGGCTGATTTTATCTTAACTCGCTGATCCTTGGTTGTCTGGAGAATGATTTTTGGTAGACTTCCGACACAAGATGTTCTTATATCTCAAGATTGTGTCTAGTTTCTTGTTGCCCTTGTGTCTAGTTTCTTGTTGCCCTTTTTGCTTATCAACCTCAGAATCTATGGATAATAATTTTACTTTATGGCACTATTCTAGTATGATTTAGAACTGTATATATAGCTGACTACTTTGGAATTCATTTCGACTTTGCTTCGAGGTTCCTCTATATCTTGGTCTAGGATATGTCTTTTTCTTTCAGCTCTTAGCTTCAATCCTTTTGGAGCATTGTTTTCATTACGACTATTTGGGCAATTTGGCATGTTCAAAACCAAATTATTTTTTAAGACTCTTATATTCCTGCACATTCTTCAGCTATCTTTCTTCTTGCTTCTATTCAGGAAGCTAATTTTTTTTTAGGAATCATCAAGATGAATTGCCTATCCTTCATTCTTTGTGGATACCTAATCGACCTTTTCGTGCTCTTAAGATTATTTCGGTCTATTGGCACCCTCCTCTTGCTGGTTGGATAAAGGCGAATACTGACGGCAGTGCTTTCGGTCAGCCAAGTCCTTCTTCCTGTGGTGGCATTTTTTATAATTTGATGGGATTTATTTTGTGTTGTTTTTCGTGTAAGTTAGGCACTGGTTTTGCCTTTGAAGCTGAGTTAGTAGGAGCTACGACAGCTATCGAATACTCATAATTCCAGAATTGGCAAATGTTTTGGTTGAAGTCTAACTCTAGATATGTGGTTTCTCTTGTTTCTTATCGTTTTGCTCTGGTTCCTTATAAATTCCTTAAACATTGGCTTAATTGTCTTTATTTTCTCTCAGAGATGAATTTTCTTGTTTCTCATATTTATCGTGAAGGAAATCAACCTCCTGATCAGCTGGCCTCTTTTGTTTCCTCTCCTTTTTCGTGGTGATCTCCAGTTCCAAATTCTGTTTCACAGTTAGCTACTAAGGATTTCTATGGTCTTGGTTTTTTCAAATTTTGCTGACTTTAACATTGTACTCTTTTTCCTGGTTAGAATTTTTTCCCTTTGGGTTTCGCACTTTCTTGGTTTTAATGTAGCAATGCTTGGCGGTTTCTAACCTTAATGATTCGACTATTCTTTTTTAATCCGCCTTTTTTTTTTCTTTTTGGTTAATGTCACTTGTAGCTTTTATGATTGTTCTTGTTGTTTTTTCCATCCTTTTGGTTGAACTCTCTTGTATCTTTTTATTTTATTTTATTCTATCCAAGGCAGTTTGTGACTTCGCATCTTAGTAGGTATACATTAAGCGTTTTCCTCTCTCCGTTCTTATTTTCTTCAAAAAAAAAAAAAAGACTACATACAAACTATGTATAGTGATAATAATTTATTACAGCAATAACTATTAGTACTTATCTATTTATTTATGTTGATTTGTGTGGTATGAAAATAAACTATAGTTTAAACACCATAGTTATCACGACCCAAAACCCGGGCCAGTGGCAGAAGAGAAATTTCACAAAGATGAGAAATTCCTTGATTTATTTGAAAAATGTCTAAAAAGTTTTAGTTTTGTAAACAGTCCATTATAATAAAATATTTAGAATTTCATCCTGTAAACCTCTCCCACAGTTCGTATACAGCATTAAACATAGACAGAATAATAATCGAAAAACATAAAATCAAATATAAGTTCAAGCATCATCATCATCCATTCCAAAAATGAAGTCAAAAACACAATCCAACGGCCGGATTAAAAAGATCAAGTTTAAACTCAAAATACCAAAAAATGATAAATTTTGATCCGGACAGTATGGGGTTGAGTTATATATACCTTAACGATCCTTGCGACGATACGAATCCAACGGGACCTGTTTGGAGTCAAATGGACACCAGAATCTTCGCCGGCGGCCAAAAATCCGAAATGGGTCTTTTGTCTTCTCCGGTTCCGGTGGGCTTCTCCGGCGGCTTCTGGCGGTCGGCGACGGGCGCGGCATGACACTGGCGAGTTCCACCGGCAATCCCTGCAGCTGAACGGTGGCCCGCGAGCTTTGGCTCCTCCTTGGTGGTGCTCGGCCGAGAGAGAGAACAGAGAGAGAGAGAGTGATGAGAGGAAGAGAGAAGAGAGGAGAGAGAGTGTGACTGAAAACATATATATAAATTTAATTCTTTTTTTTTTAACTTTCAGGTCAAAAGACCTTTATACCCTCAGAAAAATAGGGTTTTTACATTCTTCCCTCTTTATAAGAATTTTGTCCCGAAATTCAAAGCACAAGTCAAGGTCTATATCACAATACAACTTCTAACTAAAAGTTAAACAAGTGAGAGTACTTCTCGTACATCTATGTCTCGAGTTCCCAAGTAGCCTCGTCTTCTTTGTGATATTCCCAAAGCACCTTGACAAGTAGAATCTCTCTGTTGCGAAGCACTATCAACTCTCTAGCCAATAAGCGAACAGGCTGCTCTTCATAGGACACATCTTCTTGGATTGGTACATGCACGTACTGGATAACATGAGATGAATCCGGTATGTACTTCTTCAACATCAACACGTGAAACACATTATGCATGTGACCCAACTGTACAGGTAGATTCAAGCGATACGCCACTGGTCTAATCCTCTCAGTGATCTCAAAAGGACCAATATACCTTGGAGTAAGCTTACCCTTAACTCCAAATCTTGTAACACCTCGCCTTGGAGTCACTTTCAAAAACACAGAATCACCAGTATCGAACTCTATCTCACGCCTTTTTAGGTCAGCATAACTCTTCTGGCGACTCTGGACTTCCTTAAGTCTCTCTTGGATATCCTTGATTTTCTCAGTAGTCTCCTCAATCAGTTCAGGTCCAAGAGTAACATGCTCTTCTGGTTCTGCTCAACACAAAGGCGATCTATACGGCCTCCCATACAGCACTTTATATGGAGTCATACCTACACTGGTCTGGTAACTGTTATTGTAACCAAATTCCACTAAAGGAAGATGATCATCCCAGTTCCCACCAAAATCCAGTATGCAACAACATAGCATGTCCTCAAGAATCTGAATGGTCCTTTCAGACTGACTATTTGTCTCAGGATGATGAGCTGTACTGATATCTAACTGCGTACCAAATGCTTTCTGCAAGGCTCTCCAAAACTTGGAAGTAAACCTTGGATCTCTGTCAGAAACTATGCTTGAAGGCACATCATGCAAGCGTATGATGTTCTCCACATATAGTTTACTGAGCTTTGTGAGAGAGTAGTTAATCTGGATTGGTATAAAGTGAGCACTCTTCGCCAACCAATCGACTATCACCCAAATTGTATCATTCTTTCTCAAGGTCTTCGGCAAACTAGTCACGAAGTCCATCGTGATCTTGTCCCACTTTCACTCTGGAATGGGTAACGGCTGAAGTAATCCAGCTGGTCTCTAGTGTTCAGCCTTGACTTGCTGGCAAGTCAAACACTTAGCCACAACTAGCCACATCCTTCTTCATACCTTTCCACCAATATTGCCGTTTCAAGTCCCGGTACATCTTGGTACTACCCAGATGTACTGCGAATCTTGATTTGTGAGCCTCAGTTAGAATGGTTTCTCGAAGATTAGGGTCATTAGCTACAGCCAACTTCCCATTAAAGAGCAAGAACCCTTCTCTGTTAGTACTCCAACCATCTAACTGTTCACCATTCTGAAATCGGTTCCAGGTTGTCCTCAACTCCTTGTCTTGCCACTGACTCTGCTAGACAGTCTAGAGAAGAGATAGTGAAATCACAATGTTGCTTAGGCATGCAACGCCTTCATTCTTGAAGTACTACAAGTTATAGTCACCAATCACAACTGAGTTCTTCCAATCTTCAAACACTAGTGCAGCTAGTACACCATGAGGCTTCCTACTCAGTGCATCGGCTACAACGTTGGCCTTACCAGGATGATACTGTAGGTCGAAGCAATAATCCTCTATATATTCAACCCATCTTCGTTGTCTCAAGTTGAGATCCTTCTGGGTAAAGAGATATTTCAAACTCTTATGATCGGAGAATATGTCGAACTTCACACCATACAAGTAGCATCTCCAAATCTTCAATGGAAAGATCACTACTGCAAGTTCCAGGTCATGGGTGAGATAGTTCCTCTCATGTGGCTTCAACTGACGAGAAGCATAAGCCACAACTCGACCATTCTGCATCAAGACACATCCCAAACCCAATTTCGAAGCATCGGTATACACCACATAAGGCTCGTTACTGTCAGGAACAATAAGAACAGGTGCAGTGGTTAAGCTCTATTTCAACCTGACAAAAGCTTCTTCACTTTCGTGATCCCAGACAAACTTGACGTCCTTCCTGGTTAACTTGATCAAAGGCGAAGCAATTCTCGAGAAATCTTACACAAAACGACGGTAGTAGCCTGCTAAACCGAGGAAACTACATACCTTTATCACTTTTCTCGGTCTTTCCCACTCCAGAACAGCTTCTATCTTAGCGGGATCGACTGAAATACCCCCTTGAGAAATCACATGCCCCAAGAACTTCACTTCTGACATCCAAAAGTCACATTTCGATCTCTTGGCATACAACTGATGATCTCTCAAGATTTTGAGTACTATCCCCAGATGTTCGGCATGCTCTTCTCGAGTCTTGGAATACACCAGGATGTCGTTGATGAACACAACCACGAAATGATCCAAAAATGGCCTGAAAATCCGATTCATGATATCCATAAATGCTGCAGGTGTATTCGTTAAACCAAATGGCATCACTAGAAACTCAAAGTGACCATATCGGGTTCTGAATGTTGTCTTAGGTATATCATCCTCTCTTATCTTTAACTGATAATAACCAGATCTCAAATCAATCTTGGAGAAGTATCTTGAACCACCGAGTTGATCAAACAACTCATCTATCCTTGGCAAAGGATACTTGTTCTTCACCGTCAGCTGATTTAACTTCTTGTAGTCCACACAAAGTCTAAACGAACCTTCAGCTTTCTTCGCAAACAAAACAGGAGCACCCCAAGGAGAAGTGCTACTGCGAATAAAGCCCTTAGAAAGCAGATCATCCAACTGTTCTCTTAGTTCTTCCATCTTAGTAGGTGCCATGCGATATGCTGGAATAGAAACTGGCTGAGCTCTATGAACTAGTTCAATACAGAACTCGATCTCCCTATCAAGTAGTAACCTCGGTAAGTCTTCAGAAAACACCTCCAAATACTCACTCACCACTGGAATCCATAGGTCTTGATCATCTATCCTCACCTCACCACCGATGGCAAACAAGTTCCCATAACACTCGAGTTTCTTTCTTCCACCCAAGCACGCTTTTAGAACAGGACTAGGCTCCAACGGACTCATTCTAGCTTGATAGACAATGGGATGTCTATCACTAGGAAAAAGAGTCACTCGCTTCATGTGACAGTCCACAATAGCTCGATATTTCTATAACCAATCCATACCGAGTATGACGTCATACTGCCCCGTCAGTAACACAATTAAATCAGCAAGTAACTTCCTATCACCAACCACAATCCGACAAGACTTACACACACTAGACATATCGGCTACTCCTCCCATAGGTGTACCCAACGTCAATATATAATCCATATCAGAAAATTCCAACCCCAATAGTTGAGCAAACAACAAGGATATGAATGAATGGGATGCATCATTATCAAACAAAACATGTGCCCAAGAGTGTGAAATAATGATCATACTGTCAACAACACCTCGGCCGGTGCGATCCTGAGTGTCGTCGGCTCCAGTAAGAGCATAGGCTTGGCCAGTCACCTTTCCTTTCCCCTCGTTGCCTCTCCCCTGACCAGGACGGCTGCTGCTGGATCTTGGACCACTACTACCATAACCATGCCTACTCTGACTCCCTGAGGACTGAAGAGTCTGAAAGTTCTGAGTGTAACCTAGAGGGCGGTACTGATGCTGATAAGGCTGAGGGGAAGTAAAATTCTGCGAAGCACCCTGTGACTATTGCGGCCTTGCCTGAGTGTTCTGATAAGGAACAGAACCTGACTGACTCCTCTGCGGTCCTCCTTGAGAAAGAGGAGATTTCTGCAGACGGGTAGGATACTCCTTCTTCCGATGACCCTGCTGGCCACACACTAAACAACCTCCATAAGGACTACCTCTGCCACCCCCGTAAGAATCACTACTGTTCGAGCTTCTACTGTTCGAAGTACCTTGGGCTGACCACTGTCCCTGATTCCTTTTAGTAGCTTTCTTGTCATTACCTCTCCGCTAGTTCCTCCTGGAATCAAATCCCTCTTCGATGGCTTCTGCCCGCTGGGCAGCCACTGCAATCTCAGGGAAAGTATGGAAAGTCTGAGTGCCAATCCTATTGAAAATGTTCCTATTCAGATGACTCCTGAATTTGGCAACTCGGGACTTTTCACTCGTACCTGAGTCAAGGGCAACACTTGTCAACTCAGTGATCTCAATCAGGTACTTATTCACTGTTCTGTTACCTTGGACCAAGGTCTCAAACTGATTCATAATCTCATCCTGTTGATCCTTATTGGTATACTAAGCCCTGAAAATCTGCTCAAAGTCTTCCCAAGTCAGACCCATAACATTTTGCATTCGCTCCACAGTCTCCCACTAGCGAATGGCACTTCCCGTCAAATGGGTAACAGTAAAGATTGCCCAAAACTCCACCGGAGTACCAAGGGACCGAAAATACCTCTCCATCTCACGCAACTAAGCAATTGCCGCGAGAGGATCTGGTCTGCCATCAAACTGCCTTGGCTAGAGGCGCATAAATCACTGGAGGTAATTTGACTGATCCAGCTGAGGTGCCCTCGGAGCTTGAGGCTGATAGTCTAAATTGCTCATCTGGACAAACACCTGATGCATTGCATCGATCAGATGAGAGAGATCCAGACGTTGAGGAGGTTCGGCACCCAGGTGGCTCCTCGAAACTCTTCTAGAAGGCATCCTTATAAGTCTGAAACAATACACCAAACTGTTAATGAGATAATGATGCATGCTTGTTATAAAAACAACTTCAATCTAGTTTAATGGTGATACGTCCGAGCTGTTAAACACAAAGTTCTGAAACCACAATTTCTGTCATGACCCAAAACCCGAGCCAGTGGCAGAAGGGAAATTTCACAAAGATGGGAAATTCCTTGATTTATTTGAAAAATGTCTAAAAAGTTTTAGTTTTGTAAACAGTCCATTATAATAAAATATTTAGAATTTCATCCCGTGAACCTCTCCCACAGTTCGTATACATCATTAAACATAGACCGAATAATAATTGAAAAATATAAAATCAAATATAAGTTCAAGCATCATCATCATCCACAACAATAAGTTAAATCCCAGAATGGCATACATAAGTCCACAGACAAATTAGAAAGTAGTAATCTTGGTTTAATGCTAATACAAAACTCCAAATAGTCCAAACACTATAACAGTAGACTTCTAGCATTACTAAGAAATGAACTACAATCAAGATAGCCTCTTACTCCTCTTGATCACCGAGATCACACTGGACACCACCTGAGGAAGGGGGGTGAGCATACAATGCCCAGTAGGAAAACAGTTACCTCGAAGGAAAAACAGTTCAGTGATGGAAAACTCCTGCATGGTTAGTTCAAATCCAAAACATACACACCCATATATATATAATCCAAACCAGAAATCCATATATATAAAATAGTGTAATCAAAACCATCAATCTATCTGCACATGACACAAATCAACCCATACCCATGAGCTCACGTCCTCTCATATGTGGAAAATCAGGATGACGACACTAAGTGTACCTAACAGCCTGCCTGACACCTAAGCCCATACCCGGAGGGGACACCCATGTGTCGCCTACCAAACCTGGAGAGGCAACCGAATTGCCTACGCCTGCCAAATGGGGAGGTAATCAGAAGTAACAAACCCCGTGCGGGTTTACAGACTCTATACCGACGGTGGGGCATGCAGCGCCACACTGTAAATCCACGATGCTAACACGGAGCTCATGTATGATCCTATGACACGTGCATTACAGAACTGAAGTGTAAAAACTACTGTGCTCTGATTTTTCAGTAAAATATTCATAATAGGATTTTACAGAAAAACAGGCAGCATAACGGTCCTATTTTGATATACCTAAAATAACCTACACATAGCAAATTCTCAGAATAGTACAGTATATATCATATAACCAGATTCCATCACATATAGTTCAAATAGTTAAAAACACATTTGTTCTCATATGTTGCAGAAAATAAGTTTTAACTCAAAAACAGTATAAAACGAAGGTAACTGAACCCCTACCTCACCAGAATAGCGATACCACGCTGTTGAGTCCTCGAGGTGTCGTTGACAATCACCTGGAGGATCGGGAACTAATTCTGAGCTCTCGATCATCCTCTTGCGAAAAGTCAACTTCTCACCAGAGCTTCAATTTTGCAAACGGACCTCTTCACTGAATTCTTAGCACCCAAAATAGCCAGCTTAGACAGACAACTTGTCGAATTCGGGTCCGGATCCACGCCAGACCGGTGGCACACAAAACGAGACAAAATCTCGACCATCCAATTGCGATTTTTGTGCCGATCACCAAACAATACAATATATATATCAAACTTCTCCATTTTCTGAGTACATTCCAAAAATGAAGTCAAAAACACAATCCAACGGCCGGATTAAAAAGATCAAGCTTAAACTCAAAATACTCAAAAACGGCAAATTTTGATCCGGACAGTATGGGATTGAGATATATATACTTTGACGATCCTTGCGACGATACGATTCCAACAGACTGGTTTGGAGTCAAATAGACGCCAGAATCTATGCCAGAGGCCAAAAATCCGAAATGGGTCTTTTGTCTTCTCCGGTTCCGGCGGGCTTCTTCGGCGGCTTCTGGCGGTCGGCGACAGGTGCGGCATGATGCTGGCGAGCTCCGCCGGCGATCCCTGCAGTTGGACGGTGGCCCGCGAGCTTCGGCTCCTCCTTGGTGGTGCTCGGCCGAGAGAGAGAACAGAGAGAGAGAGTGACGGGAGGAAGAGTGAAGAGAAGAGAGAGAGTGTAACTGAAAACATATATATATATTTAATTCTGTTTTTTTTTTAACTTTAAGGTCAAAAGACCTTTATACCCTTAGAAAAACAGGGTTTTTACAGTAGTGATAAAGATTGTAAAAAATAAAGTCAAACATGATTTGATGAATTTTGACTGTAGAGATGGGTTTCTCTTCTTGATATAATATAGGTCAAAACCTGATCTCTGGCTTATTGGCATAAGGACTCAAAGTTTTAACTTCTTTTTTAAGGTAGCTATGAATACATTCACCTCCATTTATGCCGGCCAAATTAGAGGAATGATATATGATAAGCGAACTACATTCTCATGTCATGACCAAAAAAATCTTATTTTGGTCAGCAAAACCTTTTGATTATTGATGGTAGATGATCAAATTAAGTGAAAATAAAATAATTATCATGAACTTGATCATGAGATTAAAATAAAAAATTCGATCTTATTTTATTTTTGATGGTGAAAGAACTTGGTTATACAAAAGGAACAATTTCTGCTAGAGTTTTGGGTCAGAATCCTTGGAATAAACTGGAGCTCATGTCCTCAATATGTGTCACATTTTTACTTATTAGTCATGAAGGGGTTGCAACAAAGCATTTATGTATGGTATGATGGAATAACTGTTGAAATGTAATGGTTATACTAATATTAAAAATATTTTTATTAAATGGTTATTATTCCATTTAATTACAACTACTAACGAAACATGTTAATCTTTATTCATACAATAATTCCAATGTTCCGCTCCTATTCTAATTCTATTGTTTTTCCATTCCTATTCCTATACTTTTCTATTCAATCAAACCAAAGTCACCTTAGAATTAAAGATTTGAAGTTAAAAAAGATGAAAGCCATTATTCTCTATCACAAAAATAATAATAGAAGACTGCTTATAAATTATAGAAGATACCGACTATTTTAAAAGAATAATATTTGAAATCTCACGTATATCAAACCTTTTAGTACCATCTAATATGATAAGTGATTTGTTAGCATTTAATTCGTAAATAGTATTAAACGTGTAAGTTTTAATTCACTAATTAAACTTTGAAAAACACATGATATATCAGGTGGTAATTTAAACATGGGATAATAGGTGTGTAAAAATCCACTTTTTTTAAGAGTATACTGATAAGTTTATCAAAAACGTGAATTAAATTTCATCAAATCTTAAATTAGAAAATGATTAAAAATGGAATATTTGTGGTTACATTGGACTTAATTATATAAAAAGATCTTGGTGCATGCTAAGAACTAATGAGTAAATGCAAAGTGACCAAACAAAAGTTTTTAGGGGCATCTTTTAAGATAAGCTTAAGAAATAAGGATTAATTTGCAGATCTGGAAAAATGAAACCCCAACTCCAATCTCCCGCTTTTAAAAATAGTATCAAATTTTCCTCATCTCTTCTCCCTCAAAACCCTAGAAATGGCCGCCTCTAATCGGCCACCTTCCTACCACTTTTGAATGCCACGACCACCACTACTAAATAATGTGCCATCGTCAAGAAGCTAGAACCCTAGCCAAGTTTCGCCTTTGTCGCTAGCAAGTGAGAGAGAGGAGCTCAAGACCGAATTGGCCAATAATATAATTATCCTTCAAATTTGTCGTCTCTTGCGATGACAATCCCCACATATGTCACATCTGACTTCCCTTCATAGTACTCGTAAGTATCAACCCATGGCTTGCCATCAAAGTCACCGCCAATCACTCGAATTTGAAGAGAAAAGAGAAGGGCCATTTTTAGGCTTACTTTTGGATCATCGAATTGTTAGTACTTTTGAATTGTACTTGTAGATTTGGTCGCGTGAAGACATATATTCTGACTGTTGAAATTATCTTTTCCTAAAACCTACTCGACAAGTGTCAAAGTAACCAATTTGTCTTTACAAAAACCACTATTGACTATCAAGTTTGAATGTCCTCTAAACAAGCTTGATAATATTCAATATTAGAGAAAATATTTGAAGAATTCCAGTCACAAAGTTTTACCTTAACCCTTTCGAGTTTAACATGAAGGAGGTCATACGGTATTTACAACTAGTGCGAACCTGCCGAAAATCAGAGTGATAAGTCCACATTTCCTACAAGCAAAAATTAAGGTTAGGACCCATAAACATAACTCCAAAAAATGAAATCATTAATGGACAATGGTTAAAGACAAGATAAAGTAACAAATATTAGCCAAAAAATTTAGCCAATCTATAGAACAAAATGCAAGGTCTAATGTTTGCTCAATATGGCCTATAGTGCTTTATCTTGGAACCAAAAAAAGAAAGAACCCCAGTATTGAGAGCCTACATATTACAATCTTCAATAAAAAAATTAAATTTCTTGCAAGAAACAGAAGATGAAGGATGCCAAAAACTTTCATGAGTACTAATAGTTACATTAAATTTACCTATCACAAGCCAAAAGTACTAAAAACCATGAAAACTACCCTACTGATCATCTGAAAGAAGATGGCGATTATGATAAGACAACTAGCATAAATAAAAGTGAGCCGATGAGTAGACAACCTATCTGAAACACCAATGGTAACAAGCTGATCATTAGTAACATTAGCAATTGAGATACTATCAATACAGTCGCAACTGGTTTAATGTAAATGCAAAGCCAAGACGGATGATAAATAAAACTATCTTCAATCAAGAATTATGCAAGATACGAAAATCGAGTCTAAATGTACGGCATGTTAGACATAATTTATGGATTGATACAACCTAATACAATCCAGATCATCATGTCAAATTATCAGGACAATTTGTTGAAGAATGGAAGTAATACCTAGATCCATAACTATTGTGAACTAGGAAAACTTGCTCACGGTCATGTCAAGAACAATAGAGCACGATCACGAATGTAACAAAACGATCATGAGTATTAACCTTCCACAATCAAATCTTTAAATACTCAACGGGTTCTCTCTCTCAGATGAGAAAAATGTACTTATTATGATTTTAATTGGGGACCATAATCTTTATAGTATCCTTTGTATGCTATGTTAACTTTTACTCTATCAATCATAGTTCGGCTAGTATGGGTCCTTACACATTACAAAGCTCATAACCAAATAATTGTTTCCTAAGCCCATAAATCAGATCACAACTTGGCCCACACAATTAAGATAACACATATAATGAATAAATATAATTAACTATATGAGCCCGCATATGGGAAATGAATAAAACCAAATACGACATATATGATAAAAGGACCTACAAGTTTCAACGCTACCTACTCCTCTACAATACCAATACATAATATTCATTGAGAAGGATTGTTAGCTCTTCTAGCCTTGGTATCATAAGGTTCAATAATTCTATTCCAAGTCTTGTTCTTTTTGTTTCGGATAGTAGTCCAAGCTCCGGAAACAACTTGTTCCATCTCTCTAATAAATTGATTATTATCACTAGCACCACACAAATCAATAAAGGGACAAACGTTTGTCTTGTTGTCACTCTCTAAGACAGGTAAGACCTCTAAAGCATCCTCGAAATGCTCTCCTTTGACATATGAAGGTGTGAAATAACCAAAATCAATTTCCTTATCTATCTCAGATTTAGAATGTTTTTTAGCATTTACAGAATCACCCAATTTTGCAACTAGAGAAGAAGTGACTGTTATGGCCACCAACAAAGAGTTCTCTAAATCTAGTATGGGCATAAATTAATCAAACAATCGAAACTAAAAAGGTCATTACTCGATATTGATCTGCCTATTGTCTTAAGTAGTGGGAATAAATATATATGAAAGAGAAAGGCATGCTTATTTTAGCTTGTTATAATTTTTGGTTGAGTAGATTTTTTTTCTATCTTTTTAATAAGAAAAGAATATAAATAACGAGAATTCTCTCCTAGCCAGGACTGACAATTTAGATCATGATACGATAACACAAATCAAAACCAGTACGATATTAGCGGGTTTAGGTTTGTATTAAATAGGTACAAATCAAAACAGGTTAAACCTGATTAAACACAATTGAATAGCAGACTAAAATCAAGTTAACTAACTAAACCTGAAATTGACACGTTCAACATGTTTAAATTTTTTTGAGACTTTATATTAAATTGTGTATTAAGACTTAAAACCGAAAGTTTTATTTTAGTTTAAACTTTGTATTGTGTATTTTATTTATTTGATTCATTATAATTGGTTAGTTATATTAGAAATGTTAAATACATTAATAGATTATATCAAATTATATTGGAAATGTGAAACAAATTAATATGTTAAACTTAATATGTTAATAGATTATATAATGTTGAACTAAATACAACGTATTTACTATTAACATATTAAATTGAGTTCAATTAATTGGATATGACTCGAACAGAACCTGTTTAATAACGTATTAAATGTTTCGTTCAGGGATTAATATGTTTATTTAGCGTGTTGGATGTGGGTTTACAAATGTTGACATGAATAATAAACGTGTCGCATCTGGGTTTGGTATTTGCACGTTATACATATGCCTCGACACGACACAAATATGACACAACAATACGAATTGCCACCCCTACTCCTAGCTAAGAAACATCTAGACAAGACTTAACTAACCCTTCGATTTCCTTTTTGTTTGATATTTTCTTTTTTTTTTCTTTTTTTTTTCAAAAAAGGAATCTCAATCATTTATAGTGACATTGGTTTAATTATTATTTACTTATAGCAAGAATCTTTCATAAGGTATGACGATTGGCTTGAATCATGGAAGTACTAATCAGGTTTTTGGCCAACAAATTTGAACAAAATGTTTTCCTGACACCCTCATACTTAGCAACTATCAAGTGGTAAGGCTAATCCTTTTTGTAGGTCCGATCAAACACAACTAGTTGAGTCTAGATCCTTCCTAATTGTCTCATGCCTGGTTGATGGATATCGCATATCATGACTGGAAAGCCAAAGCCGTGACTTTTAGCAGTTTTAAATGAAAATATAAATAGCAGTGAGTTTGCAAAATTCAGAACAAACCAAGTACTTAAATTTTAACATTTCAATTCTCAAATCTTTATAAATCCTATATCGAGTGAAACCCCGCATTAGTTTAATTGATTTAAAGAGAATATTTGCTGAAGTTTAAGAAAAATCTAGTTAATTCATTTAAAAATTTAGTTGATAAACTATTAATATCAAATAAATGAATTTCAAGAATCTTCGAGCTCGAAGGTCCAAAAATAGTTTGCAAGAAATCAATCATAATTTAGAGTATTTGTAATTTTGAAAATATATTCCTATGGAGCTATAATGTCTCATTTATACATTAAATCCTCAAATAATGCTAAAGTCACCCTCATATATCTACTTGGTAGATATGCTAAACTCAGCTAAATAATTAGACATGGAAAAGGAATAGGACAAGGTATAGAAACCATCCAAAGAAGAGGAATAGGACCACGAGTATAAGCTAAGTGACTTGCCTAGCCACAAAGACAATTATCTCATTTTGTCAATACCAGAAAGAGGAGGAAAGTTAGGGGGGACAACATAAAATGCTCAATAGGTTACCCAGTTACCTTTCTGATGAAAAAAAAAAAACCTATTTGTTCTGAAAATACGTTCGTGGTTAGTTATTCTGAAAAAACAATTTATAAACATTGAGCAATAAAAGCATTTATGGAAACTATCATCAAAGTAACAAATAAACCATGCTCAAAACCAGAATAAAATAACAAAATCCAAGGTCATAGTACAAAACCACATAGAGAATCCATAGTAAAAATCATAACAAAAAACTATAATCAAGAGTCATAGTGCACATGATATAAATCAACCCATCCCCATGAATTGTGAAAACTAAGGTGCCGACATTATGCGTACTACACAACCTGTCTGGTGCCATGGTCCGGGATTTTCAACGCCAATAATGACCGTGCGGCACTGAGACTTCCCAAGTCTCGGTCAGCCTTCCGTCTATCCGTGTAACATGGGTCACTTTTTCGCACCTTAAAGTGTACATGTTCTAAGCCACACGCCTATAAGAACGACTCCCGCCGAGTCTTGCTCGCAAGCAACTATGATGGCTTCTTTGTGCCATAGCCTCCGCCGAGCCATTTGCCCCGTTCATAGGTTCCTAACGTGCCATCGAGGTTCACGCCACATGCCCTCTCGCCCAAGGATGTTTCCACCTTGGTGGCATGTCTCACTAGGTGCTGAGACCAAGTCGGCACTCCGTCTCGTCTTATAAAGCCCCACCAATACCTTTCGGATAGCTCCCGAGCCACCAACGTGGCCACAAGCCCGCTGGAGTTCTAGCAAGTGCCTACGATTCCTTTGCGGCTCGCAGTTTTGTGTGCAACCTTCTCGTATGGGAGCACCATGCCGCCCACCAGTTTCCCACTTACTGCCAAGGCCCACGTGAGGTCTACCTGTAACCAACACGTGTTGAGGCATGCGTGGTCTTAGCATACCACCCATCCTCTAATAGTCCCCCTCCACAAGTGGCTTGCCTAAGGCCAACTTATGTTGAGGCACGTACGGTCTTGGCGCACCATGCATCTTCAATCTCCCCATGAGTGGCCTTCCTGTGACTATCTCATTTTGAGGCATACGTCATATAGTAGCCCCACGCATCCTCTAGGAAGCTCAGTCCATGAACCGTGCTTACGGTATAGCGAGCTGTAAGTCGAATGCACCACTGAACCTCTGGTGTGGAGACTATGCGCAATACCGGGCGGCCAGTACTGTCCACGAGTCTCTCCTACTCGTGGAGACACCAAGGTTCCCCTCGTGGTTCCCTAGTGCCCGCCCATACAAGCACTCTCTGTGTGCTAGTAGGTAGCTCACTTAGCTATCGGTGCCCACTGTGGCTGGGGGTGATGGAGAGCCAACACCATGCACCCCCCCCCCCCCTAAAGAGCATTTTGAGCTTTTGGCCATATTTCCCAAGGAAACATGATTTTCGTCCAGAAAGCATATGGCCTAATAAGTACTTTTCTTCAGAATATCAACGAAACGATCACATATCTGTGATCCTCTCATCGAGAAAATCGGGTCCCCATGACCGGAAAAATTATCGGACGTAAGACGAACAAGTTAAGAAATTCCAACTATGTCCCGAACAATGCTGAAAATTCCTACTATGTCCCGAAACTCTATATAAGTGACTGTAGGCAAACTCTCATGGGCAGAACCACACTTTCCTAGGCTCACTCTCATCAAGGACGAGCCTTCCCGCAGCACGTTACATCCTTCCTCACTTCATCCAGTCGATGGCCTCATTGACGATCTTCCGCTCTATATCCTCCTTAGCTCAATGCTCAAGGGTAACACGCTCTTCCCCACGGCTTTATCTGAACTTACTGCATGTACTTGCCCCACTACCTTAGTGGATGCACCCTCTGGTGATGATCAATGCTTGCCCACTCTTGGACTATGATCTGAGACCCCATGACATGTGTTCGCCCAAGCTCAATCTATGTAGAGTGCCCTTACACCCATGAATCCGCCGAGTCGAACTCCTCCGAGTTCTACCTAATGTCCCACTGATCATGAAGCAACCCATCTTCTGACCTTGACCCCAAAGCCTTCACATCAATGATGCTTGCTTTCCCACCAACTGTCCGATGTTTACTCTCCTGATCAGAGTTTAGATACACCTCTGTAAGGTGCGGCATGCAAGCCGACCATTCCTATGGTATCCATGATGAGTCTCCTCTGAAACTCTGTTTGGCGCTCCTCTGAACACTAATTGTATGCCACCTTTGTGGCAAACCATCACCCTGATGGTCTGCGGTTGCAACCTGCTTCATTCCAAGCGTGTCCCTCTTCCATGTGGTGCGTCTCTCAAGACGTGGCTCTCGAGCCAACCGCATTGTCAATGCGGCACCTTGCGCCTTCTATGTACTTGTGAGTGGCATCACCCAACTTCGCAAGATACCTCGGATTGCTCCTCTGAGTGTCTCCGAGTTGTGGCCAATGATTCGGCAATCATTCATAGCCACTATAGGATCCCATCCCACAAGCTCGCCCTCTGGCTCGTTAGATCCTTGTGCTAATGTCCAACACTATGCCCCAAGTTCTGTCTTGCCCAACGTTGTCTTCCCTCTGGTCGACTTGTTCTCGTGTGACAAACTTAGCTGCACTGTGCCTTCTCTCAACGAAGGACTTCTTGAAATTGTTCCAACTCGATGCGCCGATCGACGTGTATCTCGAAATTATTCGGCTTTCAAGTCCCATACCCTGTAGCTTCCTGATACTTCAATAACATGCTCAAGTAGGCTCTCCCACTTCAGTTTGGGAACAACTTCTTGATCTCGAAGTGTACCTCTCGAGGTCTAGCTCGCAAGCTAACCGCACTTCTATGGCGGCACCTCTATTTGTTTCATAAATATTGCTGTTTCAGTCCCTTTGTCATGCTAACTTTGGTCCCCTCTGACATACTGATGTTGTCTTAGTACCTAAGTCTAGACGACCTTCACTTTAGACAAACATTGTGAAGCCCAAGATTCTCACATGCATAATAAGCCAATAATAAACATACTCATATTGCATAATATTCATATCACGCAATTAGTATCAATCTTATGGGAAATTACTCATTCTGATTGTTAAATGATCTGTATTATTATACTAATATTTGTCAAAGTTCTCTCATGCAGTGTAAAGGCTCAGTACCCTCAGGAAGAGAGCTTGGTGTGTGAATTGAATAAAGAATACAATTATGAATAGTAATACTATATGCACATGCATTAAGATCAAGTTTGCTGATAACATGGTCAAATAGTAGTTTTTCGGTAAAAT
>JXTC01000588.1:30662-91750 GCA_002914845.1 Trema orientale | reverse complement strand
AATTAGATAGTAACCACTTTTTAGTAGCTTAAATAAATATAGTACTTTTTGTGGTCCAATACCAACCACTTTTAATTTGTATATCAAATTACATAATCAACCTTATGAACAACCTTAAAAATTTGTAAATTTAACTATTAGTATTGACATTACAGCAATAAAAATAGTTGGTTAGCTTAATTTCCAACAAAAATAGTGTTGAGTCTAATTTCGTCATAGATACATTCATGAAGCCCAAAGCCAAACTGAAAAAATTTCAATGAGAGCAACTGTAGAAATCTTGAATTCCAATCGAGATAGTCAGAATTAAAAAAGAAACAGAAAAGAATAGATAAAAATTAAAATTATGAAAATTCTAGTGGGGTTTGTTGTCCCCACTAGCCTCTGCCACTGATCACTAGAGCATAAAATTACGAAGTATTGTTGCTTATTTTAATAGTTTGGTACACTGAATTCAAGTTATCAAGACAATTTCATTTAAAATATCGTGTGAAAAAAAAAAAAAAATCAGAAGTACTTTAGATGGTACTCGGTATACCAAAATACGAAGTAATGGGCCCAAGAGGAAGATCAGATTGGTTTATTGTTGCAACTGCAAATCTATCTGACTTCCCGCTACTGAGTTGGTTAATATATGTATATATTTTTATTATTTACTTCTTCATCGTTACTATCGTTGTTATTATAATTACTATTTTGCGTGATGATCAGTTTGTTACAACCTTTTTTTTTTTTTTTGGTTGTAGCTCCAACGTTGGTTGAGAGATGACACATTTGTCTATATATATATATATATGTAGCATTTGCAAGTTTTTTGGTTGTAGCTCCAACGTTGGTTGAGAGATGACACATTTGTCTATATATATATATATATATGTAGCATTTGCAAGTTGTAGATCCAAGTGAGTACCTGTAACAGCCCAAGAATCCCGCTATCAGATATTGTCCGCTTTGTCACTTGGGACAAACCGCCCTCCGCAGCTCACGGTTTTCAAAACGCGTCTGATAGGGAAAGGTATCCACACCCTTATAAAGAGTGCTTCGTTCCCCTTTCCAACCGATGTGGGATTTCACAATCCCCCTCCCCCCCCCTTAAGGGTCCAGCGTCCCCGCTGGCCATCGACTCGGGAACCGGCTCTGATACCACAATTTCTGTCACGACCCAAAACCTGGGCAAGTGGCAAAGCGGACAATATCTGATAGTGGGGTTCTTGGGCTGTTACAGTACCCACCCATCAAAGACTAGTTTTATACACTGCAAGAATCAGACCCCATATATGTACGTACAGTACACAACAAATCACCTTCAACAATGCTATTTTAACTCCCTCATTATGACTAAAAATTTTGAGTCGATCAAAGTTGGAGAAAAAAGCACTTAAAAAGATATTTCAGAGACAAAATAAAAGTGGGAAAACGTTATGAGAAAAACTAAATCTCACTACTACAAGAATAGGCTAGCAGGTCAGTTAAATCCACGTCGCTTTTGGACTGGACGCAATGTAGAAAAAATTCGAGTTACAACGTCACACGGGTCGCGATGGAGAAAGCCCAGAAGGGTATCACGTCGGTTGAGAAGGGACGGGGTTGGGCCCTTGTACGTCGTGTGAGAAACGACGGAGCTCACCACAACCACGTCGCGTCCAACGCGACGTTGTTGAGCTACCACGTCGTGTTGTAGGGGACGTGAAAGCAGCAAAATGACGTCGCGTTATGTCAGTTTTTTAGGTCAAGTTTCCTATACGCTCTCTCTCTCCTTTGATCGAGCTTCAGCCTTCCCCTTGCTTCAGCCACCACTTGAGTGTTTCCACCATTTTTTCCGGCATTTGAAGGTAAGTTGAGCCCTTTTAACTCAGTTTTTTCATAGAATTGGTGTTTTCTTGGTTCGGGCTTTGTGATTACGCGAAATTTATCCAAAAAATTTCTAGTTTTATGTTAAGTTTATGATTTTGGCCAATGTGAATACTTATTTCTCTATTTTGAACAAATTGTCGTGATATATTAGGATTTTGCCTCTTGAATTTGTCGAAATTATAACAACTAGTTTCATGAGTTTTTTTTTTTTTTTGATTTTTTATATTTAGGAATTTTTTAAGAGATTAGAATCCGAATTTTAAGTTAAGTAGCTTTGTCAATTAATAAATGTGATTATTTGAATGTTGTAGTTGAGAATTGTGTTCATCATTGCTACTAGTTTGGAGATGCGTACAAGTTTTTGAAACTTTGGGAGGTAATTGTTATGAAATTTTATTTTTATAGGTATATATATATATATTTTGTTTGTATATAACTTGTAATATTTCTGAAGATTAATTTTAGATGATAGATGGTTGCTTCATTGTTTTATATCTTTTTCAGTTATATGTTGAAGATTGTTGATGATCAATAGTTGAAGCAAGAATCTTGTAATCACTTGAGGTATGTTTCGAAACACCAATTTCTTAAACCAAAAATAATATGTATATATAATTATGTGAAGCTTTGGAGAATCTGATGTAGAGGAGAATAGGTTCTAGGAAATTGTGTGCTGTGGTGATATAAGGATGGTTGAATTATGTGTGATGTACTTTATTGATGTTGATATTGTTATGAGTGTTCATTGTGTTAAAAAATTTTGTATGGTTTATATAACTAGGAGAAACTCTACCTAAATTTTTTCAACCTTTTAATATTATTAGGATTTGTAACATACATTATTTTTTTATAGTTAATTAGAATGGATAGAAAGTGGACCTCGGCAGATAGATTATCAATTGAGTATAGAAATGGGGTTGAGAACTTTCTGGACTTTATTATGGAGAATGCCAAAGATCATAATGCCATTATGTGTCCTTGTTATAAATGTGGAAATTTGAACAAGTTGAATGTTAAGAAGTTAAAAGAGCATTTATTTTGTAATGGATTTGATAAAAGTTATAAGCAATGGATTTGGCATGGTGAAGAGGTGCAAAATAGCTCGTTTTTGGGGGGAAAAAGTGTTAAAGAGGAAGATGACCTAGATTTTGAGGAGGATCTTTTTGAAATGATTGATGATGCACAATATGAAGCAAACTTAGATCCTATAAAGTTTAAGGAACTACTTAGTGATGCTGAAAAACCGATTTATCCGGGTTGTACAAGATTCACAAAGCTATCCGTTCTACTTAGATTGTATCATTTGAAAGTAAGGCATAGATGGAGCGATAAAATTTTTTTGGATTTGCTATTTTTACTAGGGGAGGTGTTGCCAAATGACAATGAGATGCCACAGTCATTTTATGAGGCCAAGAAAACTTTATGTTCATTGGGTATGCAATTTCAGAAAATTCATGCTTGCCTAAATGATTGTATATTATATCATAAGAAGTTGAAGGATGTAATTTCTTGTCCATTATGTGGAGAGTCAGGCAGCATAAAAAAAATTCTGAAGAGGTTAGGGATGGAATCCCTGCAAAGGTATTATGATATATTCCTCCTATTCCGCGGTTTATCCGTCTATTCCGAAATCGTGAGCGTGCTAAAGATTTAACTTGGCATGCGAATGAAAGGATAGAAGATGGTAAACTCCGACATCCGGCTGATTCACCGGCTTGGAAGACAGTAGATTACAAATGGCCTACTTTTGGAGATGATCTAAGAAATCTTCGTCTTGGCCTCTCCACAGATGGAATTAATCCTTTCACCTCTCTTAGTAGTAAGTATAGTTGTAGGCCTGTAATACTTGTCATATATAATCTTCCTCCTTGGTTGTGTATGAAAAGAAAGTTTATACTTCTTACAATATTAATATCAGGACCTAGACAACCTGGTAATGACATTGACTTGTACTTAGCCCCATTGGTTGATGATTTGAACACTTTATGAAATGATGGTGTTAAAGCGTATGATGCCTATAATGACGTAGATTTTACTCTTAAGGCTGCATTGCTGTGGACAATCAATGATTTCCCTGCATATGGAAATCTATCAGGATTTTCAGTCAAAGGATATAAAGTTTGCTCTGTTTGTGATGAGAATACAAATTGTCATTATCTAAGACATGCTAGAAAAATTATTTATATGGGGCACAGGAGGTTTTTACCTAGGAATCATATATATAGAACTTGGAAAAAAGCTTTTAACAGCTCCCAAGACTTTGAGTTGGCACCATAACCCTTGGCAGGAGGAGANCTCACGGTTTTCAAAACGCGTCTGATAGGGAAAGGTATCCACACCCTTATAAAGAGTGCTTCGTTCCCCTTTCCAACCGATGTGGGATTTCACAACAGCAGATTCTACTATGGACACAGAATACATAGCAGCTTGTGAAGCAACTAAAGAAGCAGTTTGGCTCAGAAAGTTCTTTACTGATTTGGAAATTGTTCCAAATATAGATAAGCCATTGACTTTATACTGCGACAATAGTGGAGCGGTAGCGAATTCAAAAGAACCAAGAAGTCACAAGAGAGGAAAGCATATAGAGAGGAAGTATCATCTGATTAGGGAGATAGTACATAGAGGACACGTGGCCGTTATGAAGATAGCATCCGAAAACAACATTGGTGATCTTTTTACAAAAACGCTTCCAGCGAAGACTTCTGAGAGTCACTTGGAGAGTTTAGGATTGAGAGATATGTCTCACCTGCTTTAGGACAAGTGGGAGATTGTTAGGGTTTATGCCCTAAAAGCATGTATATTTTGGATATTTGCTGAATTAAAAAATGACATTTTTCTATTTGAATTTGTACATAATTGGTATGTCTTTAAATATCAGAAAATTCATAGTTTATTTATGTGACGATAAATTTAGTATATAAGTATTATATACATGAGGATTAAATTTATGGATAATAATTAAATATAGTCCGTAATAATTAATTAAAGTTTGGGATCTTTAATTAAATATTATTAGTACAGTCTATTAACATTGAGAATGTAATAGTCTTATCCGGACTATTGATTTGTTGACATCACAATGGAGGTACTTTATATAATTCGATTATATAGGACTGGACCAGACATGATTTGAATCTCACATAAATTCCGTTAACTATTGAGAGTTCAAATAATATCACTAGATGATCATATGTAGATCAATCTTAATCCTGTGTAGTTATAGACTCCTATTTATAACATTATGTTCTTTGACATACTTGTTAAAGGTTTATTTTTTAAACAGACTGAAATACTTGTATCTTGGGAGCATGATGAGATGAGTAGCTGGGAATGTAACTTACAGATATGGAATCTATTCCTTCCATTAGGAAGCTAGAAAGATGATTCCCTTGTGTATTGATTCAGGACTTGAACAGTTTGAGTACTCAATTTATAATAGATTCATAAATTAATTATTCATTAGAGAATCAATGGTACACAAGGATAAAAATGTAATTGGAGAGGTAAACGGAATTTGACCTAGCTCCAATTATGAATTGTCTATGGATGATTGAATTACATGTAATGATTAAATCGATGGACTGCTCGTTGTTTTCTGAGTAAATTAATTCTTGTAATTTTAAGAGTGCAGTTCCAGATTTTTAGTAGAGTAATACTGGAATTAATAAATTAGACAAATTAATTAAAGAGTTTAATTAATTGTCATAATTTATTGGAGCTTGAATTACAGGTCCATAGGTCCCCCAATTCCACCTCTTATAAACACAGTACTGGATATTAAATTATTTCTGTTACTGCACACTTTGTCTAGATAAATAGTTTATCTATATGTAATTAATAATTGTTATTAATTAATTAATTAATTAGATCACTAGATAGCGGTAAAGCATATTCTCAAGTATCTTAGGAGAACGAGAAATTATAGGCGGGTTTATTCAAGTCAGGACTTGATTCCTACTGGTTACACTGATTCTGATTTTTAATCAGACAAAAATACTCGAAAGTCGACGTCTGGGTCAGTGTTCATCTTGGTGGTGGAGCCGTTGTCTGGAGAAGTGTTAAACAATCCAGCACTGCAGATTCTACTATGGAAGCAGAATACATAGCAGCTTGTGAAGCAACTAAAGAAGCAGTTTGGCTTAGAAAGTTCTTTACTGATTTGGAAGTTGTTCCAAATATGGATAAGCCATTGACTTTATACTGCGACAACAGTGGAGCGGTGACGAATTCAAAAGAACCAAGAAGTCACAAGAGAGAAAAACATATAGAGAGAAAGTATCATCTGATTAGAAAGATAGTACATCGAGGAGACGTGGTCGTTATGAAGATCGCATCCGAAAACAACATTGCTGATCCTTTTATAAAAATGCTTCTAGCGAAGACCTTTAAGAGTCACTTGAAGGGTTTAGAATTGAGAGATATGTCTCACCTGCTTTAAGGCAAGTGGGAGATTGTTAGGGTTTATGCCTAAAAGCATGTATATTTTGGATATTTACTGAATTAATAAAATGACATTTTTCTATTTGAATTTGTACATAATTAGTATGTCTTTAAATATCAGAAAATTCCTAATTTATTTATGTGACCATAAATTTAGTATATAAGTATTATATACAAATTAATATACAGCACACTTATATATATTTGTATAAGTACAGACTAAACCATAATCAAAGCAAGCAATTCAGAAACCCAATAAATCCAATAATCAAAACCATACTAAACCATATTCGAAGTTAACATTCAGACACCAAATAAATCTATTTCTAATCAAAACCTCATATCAAAAGCAATGGGTATTACAGAAACAACTTTTTCTTTCATCCAATACACGAGTAGAACGTAAAGGTCATTATACAGTGTACCATTACACTCCAGAAAGCAGAGGCCAAAACTTTCGTCTTTATCTACTTCAAAGAGCAATAGAAAATTCAGAAAAAGTAAAGACTATTTTGACATACCAAATCATGTTCCTGATTTCTATGATCATGGTTAATAAATATTTTGGTGTATTATGCATAAAATATATCTGAAACCAAAACTACAGAACACGATGTAAAAGGGTCATAGCCACCAATTAATACTTCACAACTTTGAATGGAAAAACTAGTCCTATGTTAACAATCATTGATCTGATCAAAACATGGATCTGAAAGTGCGAATCCCTAAATCCGAATCAAACAAATTCAATTATAAATCTCTAAATTCCAAAAGGTGAATGCCAAAATTAAACGACAGATAGATAAGTAAGTTGAACAAGAAACTATGAGAAAAATACCCAATCAAAATGCGAGGTTGAGCTTGCCATTGGGTTTTCGTGAGCAGGGGTTTCATAAGCTTGGGATGAGTATGGCAGTCTACGCAGCTGGGGATTAGACAGGGCCTTTGGTAACCCCCTTGCCTTCGCGAAATTGATGCTTTTGCGAGCTGGGTGCCTTCGCCAACTTTGCGCATGCATGGATTTCGAGAGCTGGGTTTGATTTCGAAGGGTATGATGGGTTCCTGAGTATGAGTTGGAAGGCTGATTGCTTCCCTCTGGAAGTGATGGATTCTCTGGGTGCGATGAGCTCTTGGGTATCTCCTGCTATGTGTTTTTCAGTGGCAAAAAATTTTGAATCTAATGAACTGTCCGCCTCAACTGAAATGTTTTTTTCCGTCAAAAAAAAAAATAATTATTAAAGGGTAATATTTTAATTTAAAATGCTATGTTCGGATATACTAAGGAATATTTTTTACAGAAAATTTGATTTTTTATGGTAATTTTTCAAAAAAATTGAAAAATCCCGGAATTCAAAATTGTTCTGAAAAATCCCGGATTTAATTATAAAAATATCACTTTCAAAAATATTTAGAAAAATACCATTTTTTATTAATTGATGAGAAGATAGCTAGTCGAGTTACGTGAGGTAACTTGAAGTAACTGAATTGGTTACTCTAAGTAACCTAACAGGTTACCTTGAGTACCATTGAAAAATACCAATTTTGAAGAAAAAATAATATTTTCTAAATACTTTTTAAAAATGTTATTTTTCTAATAATACTTTTAAAAAGTGATACTTTTAAAAAGTGATACTTTTCTAAATCAAACCGGGATTTTTCAAAAAAATCAGTCCATCTGGGATTTTTCAAATTTTGGTACTTTAGGCCTAGATTTTTGTAATAAGCCCTATTTTTTAAAAGTACAATGACCTGTGTTATTAAAGAAAAAAATGGTATCTTTTTTTAAGAATGCTATGAACATATGAAATAAAAAGCCAAGTTTGTAGTGCCACATATTCCTAGCTAGGGTTGGCAACTCGTATTCACGGATCGTGTTCATCTCATGTCGATGTACATATATAACAAATAAATGCTCAACCCGAACACAATCCGTTCTATAAACGGGTTGATACGACACGACCCGTGTAACCTGTTTATTAAACAGGTCATATTGACCCGTGACAAGTGACCCGCGAACACAACCCGTTTAATAAAAGGTTTCTAACACTTATACCTACAAACACTTAAAAAAATTACAAATATACGGACATTTTTCCAATTTTCGTACTGTTTTTATTAAGAAAATATCACTTTTTAAAAAAATATTTAGAAAAACACAATTTTTAAAATAGTTACTAGTTACTGGTTTCTATAAACTAGTTACTAGTTATATACCAGTTATAAATAACTTTGGTTACTGGTTACTAGTTTCTAGAAACTGGTTACTAGAAACTAGTTATTATTTTAAAAAATGGTATCTTTCTAAAGATTTTTTAAAAAATGGTATTTTTATAATAAAAACCGTACCGCATCTTAAAAAGTAGAAAACCACTGTATTTTTCAAATTTTTTTTCAGAATCACCGTATATTGTGCAATTTCCCTTTTAATAAAGGGTCTTATAGAAATATGACCAAATTTTGGGCCCAATTCAAGTAAATATCCCTTTTATCAAATGTTATAGCAAAATATCCAATATATATTTATATACCAAGTGTAAAATTTTATATACTAAGTATAAAAATTATATACCCAATACATTTCAATACAGTAACTGAAATTGGAAGATAAAGTGTAAAAATATATATACCTAGATAGTCAGCTATAAAATTTAAAAAGTGGACATCTACTTAATCAAATTTAAAATATTGGTCATTTACCTAAATTTCTCTTTAAAATAAATGGGTCAAAAATTATGATACGACACAACACGACCCGTTTATAAACAGGTTGACACGACACGACCTGTTTACTAAACAGGTAATTTTTCGTGTTAGCGAATTCAACCCGAACACGACCCGTTAATTAAACGGGTCAATATCTCCAATTCGAACATGACACGAACACGATTAAGCTAAACCCAAACTCGTTAATTTCGTGCGGGTTTCGAGTCGTGTTGTCGTGTCGTGTCACAAATTGCCAGCCCTATTCCTAGCAAAGATTTGTGTTAGTCTCGACACTAAATTGCAGACAAATCAAGCCATGAGCACCGCTGTTGATCGAGACTTAGTCAAGCCGAGGGTATATTACTGCTCAAGCTGTTAGTTATGAGAGTAAGAGAATAACTTAATGTGAGAGGAAATGAGAGGCTAAAACGAGGGGTTAGAGGGCAAAGAATCTAAGGTTTAATTTTTGATAATAAATTAAATGCATAAGTAACTAAAAAATATAATAATATTGAATTAAGCAACTCTTCCCACAGAAGTGTTGTGTTTCGTCAGTGGCTAACTTATTGCAATACTTATTTAGGAAGTATTGCATAAAGTAATGATTTTATGCAACTCTTTCTGTAAAAATATTGCAATAGATGCCTCTTTAAAAGAATTTTGCAACATTTTTTAAACAAGTGTTGCCCATTATAAAAAAAAGGGTAATAAGCAATATTTTTTTCACTAGTGTTGTTGAACGAGTGTTGTGTATTCTCCTTTTTTCACTAGTGTTGTTGAACGAGTGTTGTGTATTCTCCTTTTTGTAGTAGTACAAGTCGTGCTGCTATGGTGTTTAAGCTTGTGGAGGTGTGCGTGTTTGGTATTCTGTACTCACAAAGGTTTAGTTGCATTTTCATCGCTGTCATTGGGATAGTCTGCTTGCCCATATTTTTTACATTTTTTTTTTTAATTTTTTATGTTAGAACTTTTTCCCTATAGGTTTTGCTCCACCTGGGTTTTAACAAGGCAATTTTGGGATAGGTCTTTCCTTGCAATTGCACTATTGTGTAGCTTTCATTTTTTTTTTTTTTTTGAGCTGCTACTTTGTGTAAACTTAGTTTTGAATTACTAACAAATTTGGAAGTTGGGTTCGTTATTGTCTAGCAGTAAAGCACCAAACTCTTGTTGGTATGTTCTTGTAGATTTGGATGCCCTCTCTTCCCTCTCTTGCTCAACAAAAAACTATTTTGCTCTCCTCTTCGGTTGGATAAGGAAATTGTATAGTTAATAATATAAAGTTTGCTAGCTCCACTTAAATATCAAATGCTTGTTGATTGAGAAAATAATTAAGAGGGTAATTGGCGCGATTTCCCCTAAACTATGTGTCGTTTAGCAACTGGGTCATTGAAAATAAAATTCGCAAATCAGGTCCTTACATTTATGAAAACAGTGGAAATCTCCCAAAATTGCTAATTGCTTTCGGGTTGGTGATGATTTTGGTGACGTGCAATGTTTTTTATGGATTGGTCAGTAATTTACTTACATACTATTGTTATCGGATTTCGTGCGTTAATCAATACACTGGCAAACCTTAATATGAGTTTAAGGGTCGTATCAATACTAAAGAACTTTAATCTTTGCTGGTAATTTGTACCATCATTCCAATTTATTTTTGTCACATGTCCCTGAAGAGACATACATGGTATTGTAAGTACTATAAAATGGATAGCAAATATATATTTCCAGACATTAATCAGTTTGTTATGCCGAATGATACAGGACATTAAGAGTCTATATTATATATATATACACATATGACCAGATCATAATTGTGTTTGCTTTTTATTTCCCCGAAATGTAACAGCTTGAAAGTTTAGTCATTATGAATTTAAGTTAGAACCATGGTACAATGAACTCATCTATTGTTTCATTTTTCTCTCAATATCCATCCAGTCATTTTTTTCATCATGTGATCTCATCCTAATATTAGAAATTAATTAATAAGTGTATAATAATTACTTTTGAAATCTTAATTCGGTTATTAGGAACATTGTCTCTGACTTATATATGTTTGCTGGGCAACTAGCTGGTCCCCGAAAAGAAAAATGGTGCAATTGGCCTCAAATTATTCATGACTACGATATTGGTACGTAAAAGAGTTTCGCATGTGTACTAAATGCAGGTTGGTTTGAGGGGAAAATAAAACGAAAAAATTCTGTCTCTTTGTTGACAACCCCTTCAGCTGGCGCCCAGAGGAGCTCTCTCTCCCTCTCGACGACTCGTTCTGTCCCCGCAGAAGCTTGCTAGTCACTTACTGTGTCCTCCCCACATCTCATCGACCAGCAACGTCCCTGATCGATGACCGATATCTATCTTTCTCTATCTCTCTCGAGCTCTATCCCTATATCTTCCTAGCTAGCTCCATTGGCGACCCCCTTCGGGGCCTGAAGGGTCGTCACCACTTCTCATCGTCCAACAACTTCCCTAATTTTCAGTGTCGTAAGTTGTTCAATAAAAATCATGGACAGTTCCATGAGCAAACATTTTTTAATTAATTCTTTTATACATGTTTTAAGTAATTCTAAGTTATACTTTAAGATTTATTTCTTCTGGGTGCATATGGTTTTTAAACGCTCGTGTACTGACTTATCATGTTGATTTGAATGTAGGCTTTTTGGGAGTCCGGTTAAGTGTCAATATAGTTAGGACGTGACTATGACTCTCTTTCTCTTCTCATGTGCAGCAGCATATCTCATTCATCCAAAGAGAAACAAAAAACAAATAAATAAATAAAAAAGTAGTGTTGGGCTTTTATGAGACATACCATGGAGGTGTCAAGTATTTCAACCCTTTGCTGTTTTGATTCTTTTCAGTTGTTATATATTGACCCTTTTGTATTCATCTTTTCTTTTATTAATATAGCGGCTGTGCTTGGGGTGTGTGCTTTATATAAGATTCAATCAGGTGCCATGCCAGCATAGTTTAAATGTGGCTATTTTCCTTATTGTCCTCCCCTAATTTGGTCTCATTTATTAACAAAATAACGTTATAGTTAATATTCTTATATAGGTTAAATTAATACAAACAAAATTATCATTTTAACATTGTTATTAGAATCCTCAGAAAAACCTCCCCAATCTCTTTTTGCATTCTCAAGAAAAATTAAGAAACTTCGGAATATTTGAAGAGCCAATCATTTTCAGTAAACTAAAATATTAAGTGGAAGCTTGTTCTCAGCAAAAAACAATGGTAGTGAAACGCTGTTTTCGTGCGAATCTTAAACCAGCCAGCATGGTGCCATAATTAATACGTACAGTAGAATGATATTAAAAAAAACAAAAGCTGCTCTTCTTTAATAATTATATAAAAATACTTCACACTAACTAATATAGTATACTAACTTTTATCTTTTCTCCTATGAAATTTTTCTTTAGTATAATAGGGTCCTGACATACTAATTTTTGTCGTTTTTAAAAGAAATGAATAGTCCCAATCTAGGAGAAAAAGTACGAAGACAAAACTCAAGCATTTTGACGGCACCCCAGGGTGAAGAAAATAGGAAGAAACAAATACAAAAGATCCAAAAAAAAACAATACAAATACAAAAGATCCAAAAAAAACAATCAAAGAACTCAAACAATCAGCCCCTAATTGATAAAAAAAACCTACCAATTAGCTGTGCCTTAATAGTGGAAAAGAGGGAAAAAAAAAAAAAAAAGGAAGATAAGGAGTGCACAGTGACATCTATTACTTAAGGATTAGAATATAACTAACACAACTAAAAAGGTAGTTAAAATAGAGGATGTCTAAAAATTGATAAATATGATAGCATTAGTTGATACTTAACCCAAATAGGACTCTGGTGCGTAACTATTATATATTACTCTCTCTATATATATACAGGTGTGTCTCAGATCTCACATGTGAAGATAGAGAGCCAAAATGAGCCAAGTCTGACTTACCGGATATGCGGACAGTCGTGATAATGCACACACACGTGATATGGTACCTGTAAAAGGCCGAGAAACATCGGCAAGTCATTCTTGGCTCAAATCCCACTCTCTATTCCCTTCATGCAAGAAAACTGAAACTTAGTCATTCCTTAATCTAATTGATTGGCCTCTTTATACTGAACTTTATGCTCTTTAGTTCATATCTATCTATCAAACTCTAGACATCTCTATTTATAGGGCTAGAGAGTTGACTTGTCGGATTCATATCTCTGTTATATATTCTCTTGCTATCAGTGAGGGAAAACCATGATATATTGGCCTTACGATCCTTCTAATCCAATGGTCTACAAAGGTTTGATGCTTTGATATGGGAACAGGATCTCTAGTGTGAGAGAGAGAGAGAGAGAGAGCGAGAGAGAGAGAGAGAATCCCCATGGAAGGACGCGTAGAGAGGAGGGACAAGATAGATTATGTTTGTCCAATAATAATGCTAAAACGAATATGTTCTGATCAATTTGTATTGACATCCAGAAACTATAACATCGTCTTGAATCACTTTTATCCGATACTTTTACCTGCACAAGCTGCCAATAGTACTACTAAGCAAGGTTTTCTACAAAATTATTGTCATATGGATAATTTTTTGATGAAGTATGAAAAGTACGATACTCAATAGTTAATATTTTTCTGTGACCCGTTGATAATTAATATTTTTTAACCGTGAAATTTTCATACAAGTGTTGTATGATGATTTTCATACGTGTACTAATACTCTACATGTAAAATTCCTCATATAAAGCAAGTGACCAATCTCTTTTAATGACCAACGAAATAAAAAAAATATTTATATTTATAAATAATAATATGCTAAAATATTTAAAGGGCAAAATATATGGTCACTTAGATAATGCAACATCAACTGAAATATTTATCAAACATTTGACCTGTCATCTTTAACGTACTTGACAGAATTTACAACTATCACGTGATTGAATATTTGTTCAATTAGTTGTATTTTCATGAGAAATATCGATAATTAATATTTATGTTGTAGGTAATTTAATTATCCAATATTTCTTTTTCTTTAACGAACGATTAATGAGGTTTGACTACGATTGATTGTGAGAATCAATCAAAAAATTTTCAAATCTGATTTTAATTTTTGAGATTAATAATTTGAAATATATTTTACCTCTCTTGAATAGCTAGTGTGCTTTTTAAGGAAACAATCTTATAGTGTGAAACTTAAAAGTCTATTTCTTATTTCAAGGTTGTCATTTCCTTATTTGTTTGTACTTGAATCTTGTGGTGTTTGAATATTTTTAATATAGTGATTTGCTGATTAAATGATTGAAATTCGTATTTATTATTCCAGGAATTAGATCAGCATTTTCTTTTAGAATGATACAATGTGACTGTTTTATACAGGGTCAATATTGTGACATCTAGGCAGAATTAGTAATTAATTTTTCAAATTAGTCTTAATTACGTTTTTGATATCTTTGACTAATCCTTTTGGTTTCCAATCAACATTTATTATTAATAATGAAAGTTATCTTACAGATTACCAAGTATTGGAAGACCTCAACTACTATAAATAAGAGCCTAGAATAGAGTCCAAAGTGTGCCTTATATGTTTGTAATTACCATTAATGCAATTGTACGTAAAATCTGTCTATATTTTATGTTATGAGACTAAGAGGGATTTCTAATTGTGAGAGTGCTTTGAGAGAAGTATGAGACGTCTTCGAGAGACGACCGATTCCAAGAAATTTGAATGAAGTTCAGAGGGAAGGAACAAGTCGAGGAGAGCATGCTAGATAGATTGGTGAAGGAGTACATGTAAAATCTCAAATTTTCAAAGGGTAAAATGGTCATTTTATTAATTTTCAGATTAAATAATGAAGGGCTATAATTGCAAAAGTTTTAAGAAGTGGGGACTAAAATGCAATTTCTGAAGAGACTAAATTGCAAGGAATTTGAATATTGGGGATCAAAGTGCAATTTTGGGAAAAACTGCACAGTACCTAACAAAGTCACGTGGGCACTTCTTCTTCTTCCTATTCCATCTCTCTCTTCCTCCCTCATTCTATTTCTCTTCTTCCTCCTGTCGACGCCACCAAAGGAGCAAGCACCTAGGCGCCACCCATCGGTTATCGTCCGGCCACGATGACCCCCGACGAAGCTTTGCTGCGCTGCTTGCAACCTGCTGCCCAGCTCCCACGGCCGCTGGAGTCGCCAAACGCCGACAAAGAGCTCGACAAACTGCAGATGTTTAAGGTCAACGGCGATTATTCCGGCCATCGTTTGATCTCAAACTGGGCTCATTGGATTCGTATCGTCGCAAGGATCGTCAAGATATATATTTCATGATCTTGTTTTTTCCGAATCAAAAGTTGCCATTTTTGAGTGTTTTGAGCTTGAGTTTGACTTTTTGATTAGACCACTAGATTTCGTTTTTGATGTTATTTTTGGAACGTACTTGGAAAATGGTAAAGTTTGATATATATTGATCATGTTTGATGACCGACACGAAAAATGATATCTAACGGTTTAGATTTTATTTCGTTTTACGTGCCACCGGTCCAGTGTAGGCCCGAACCCGAATGGTCAATTACATGTCTAACTTAGCTATTTTGGGTAGTAGGAATTCAGTGGAGAGATCCGCTTATTGATTTGAAGCTCCGTTGAGGAGTTGGTTTTTCCCAAATGAGTGATCGAGAGAGTGGAATTAGTTCCCGACCCTCCGAATGATCGTCCAACGACACATCTTATAGTGTAGTATCACTATTTTAGTGAGGTAGGGATTCAGTTATCTCTGTTTTACATCGTTTTTAATTAAAACTTACTTTCTGCAACACGTGATAATAGACCTGATTTTAGAACTGTTTTGGATATATGTGATGGGATTGAGTTGTATTATATATATTGGATTGCTCCGGGACTTTTCTAAGTGCAAGTTATTTTTTGACATATTAAAATAGGGCCGTCATGCTGTCCAATTTTCTATAAAATTTAATTAACCGTATTATTTAAAATCAGAGCATCATTTGAACTTCAATCACTGCATGGCTATTTTTACATATCAGTTCAGAGTACACGTGTCATAGAATCACACATGAGTACCAGGTTAGCATCATGGGGTTTTTATAGTGTGGCGCTATGGTCCCACCGACGGTGTATAGTCTGTGAACCCGTTTAGGATTTTTCTTCTGATTACCTCCTCATTTGGCAGTCGTAGGCAATACTGTTGTCCCTCCAGGTTTACCTAACCAGTGTCAAGGTTATGGGCTAGGTGTTAGGCAGGCTCTATGGCACACGTAGTGCCAGTATCCTGGTTTCCATTGATGAGAGATAGTGAACTCATGGGTATAGGTGGATTTATGTTATGTGTTTGTGGAGTGATTGACTTTTGGATATCATACTTTCCTATATATATATGTACTTGCATATATGGATTATCGGCTTTGGATATTGTTATATATATATGCATATACATATAATTTTGTAAAGGTGTTTTTGGATTAAACTTACCATGCATGGATTATCCATCACTAAAAATATTTTTAAATGAGGTAACAGTTTTCCTACTGAGATTTCGAGCTCACCCCTCCTATTTTCCTCCCCTTTCAGGTGGTTGTTCATTCGAGTTAGTTATCTCATTGGCAAGGCAAGTCACTTAGCTTACATTTGCAGTCCTATTCCTCTTCGGTTGGTCCCTATACCTTGTCTTATTTCCCTTCATGTCTAACTGTTTAGCCAAGTTTGCCGTTTTTACTAAGTAATTGTATAAGGATGTTTTTACTATTATTTGAGGATTTGGTGTATAATTGGGATATTATGGCTCCAAGGAAGTATATTTTCAAAATTATAAGTACTTAGAATTTTGACTAACTCTGTAAATTAATTTTTAAACTCTCATACTCAAGGCTTGCGAAATTCATTTAAATAATACTAAAGTTTTATTAAACCAAGTTTTGGTACAACTTCACTATGTTTTTTGGAATCTTAATTGTTGTTTCTTTCTTGACAAACTAAAATAAAGATGGACCGACCCCTTTTTATATAGAATTTCTAATGATTTGAGGACTATAAGGAAAAACCCAAGTACTTGGTTTCTTCCAAATTTTTATAAATTCTTTATCTTTCTATCCACTTAAAATTGCTAAAAGTCACGGCCTTGGATTTTCGGTCGTGACAAAATTTGTATCAGAGCACGACTTCAGATCCGTCTTAGATCATGCTTGTGTTAATTCTTAGTGTTTAAACATGTTTCAGAAATGGCTTTGACAATACCTCATACATCACTTAGGAGCTGGCTATATAAGTTACTTTTGCTCCTATTTCTTCTAAGTCCTCTCTTAAGCCTCTCCAAAGTGAAATTCTAGTGTCTTTAGGATGGTGATTTTTCAAAAATTTTAGTCTCGGAAGTGTCAGGTTGACATGGACTATTGAATTCCACTCTTAACATAATCCCTCGCTTCGAATGGACGTTCGTTCTTGTATTCTTCTGTCCATTCAGATTGTGGGCTACATGAACCTTGTAGGTTCTAAGGTAGCAATCTAGTATCTTGCATCTTGGTTGATGTGTTTTGACTTTCCTGTGGATTGTCTATATCTTGTCTCTCGGGTTTCAGTTATCGCTTTGTTTGTAGTATTTGATTGTAGTTGTATTTTTTTTGGAGATTTTTGCTTATGATACACTAGTTTGGTGTTTGCATTTTACTGATGTGGCTTGACTTTATTGGTATTTATTAGACTCAGATATTACTTTCTTGGAATCAATATCTTCGTAATCACCTGATTTGGATATCTCATGACTTAGTCCTATATTTTAGTGTCTGTATTGGTGATACTTTTTATATAGCATGCTCATTGATTAAGTGATTAGTTAGGTAATTTAAGATATTGTTTAACAATTATAATTGCATTCCTCTAGTTCACCAAGTTCTGTTATTGTGGTTTTTTGAATGAGAATTCTTGACTTGTTGAGAGTTTAGTTAGATTTAAAAACTGAGTTATTTGATTTTGGAACTTTTGAAAATTTCAAGTTGACAGTTAAGATTTTAAACAACGTAGACCTTTGTATTTGACCAAAGTGACATGTTCATTTTCAAAGAAATCATGAACATTTTAACCTTGAGCACTGGTTAGGTAAAATTAATATGCTTTTTCAAAGGAGCTATTTTTTTAAATTAATATGTTACTTTGAGACTAAACTTTGCAAAGCCACTAATATGTTTGTATACTAGTAAGATTTTGTTTTACGTTTAGAAGTGTTGATTTGAAAGATCTCTAGACTAGGGTACTTTGTTTTTATAAATGTATATACATAGATCAAACTTTTCAAGTTTCTTTTATTTTGGACTTAGTAGATTATTAAGCATTTTTCAATCCCTACTTAATACTTGATTTGAGATCAAATGAATGTTTTCGCAAATCGACTTACAAGTTTACAAAAAACAAATGGATATAAGTTACTTAAGAAAAGTTTTGAACAAAAATATTCACAAGTTTGACTACTCAGTAAACTTTGGTATGGATTGAAAATAATTTTAGGGGAAAATCATTAGCTTCACGCGTGTGTTTGAAGATTTGTACTTGTGATTTTCTCTGAAATATATTACTTAGAGAATAGAAATTGATATAACTGTTTGCGTTATGAAAATTCTTACTGGGTGAAAACGTTTGAGTTAGAGTTTTGGTTTGGATTTTGTGGAGCTTGTCACTTGGGCCTTGTGCATTCTATGTTTCAAAATTTCATGTTTCTTCTAAAATTTCTTCAATGCTGTTTACCTTGTGGTTGATGCATGGTCCCTTGGTACTTGTTGGATTGTTTAGTATTATGATTCATGCTAACTTGATTTTCCACTGTGTGATCAAAGTTACGTTGAGACTATGCAGGACTTGTTTTAATTGGAATTTTGGTATTGTGTGATTAGTTTTGATTAATCTCCCTAGTGTTAGGAAAACATGGGAGGAGAATGGAATTTAAATTTTCAAAGCGGTAAAAGACATTGAATTATATGCCTTGGTTTTACATGTGATAGGTTTTGAGTTATGCATATTAGTGTGTGATTTTCTTCTTGAAGATTTGATTATAGCTTTCAAATGCATAGAGTTTATGTGTATATTAATTAGTTGATTATGCCTAGTATAAATTTTCACAAACTTTTAATGTATATTTTGAAGGGTTACGTGAGAGTTGGTGTCTGTTTTACCTACTTTGAGAAAGTATTTGACAATATTTCACACTTTAATATTGTCTAAACTACCCTATTTTCCTAAAAAGAATAAAAAATTAAGTGTGAACTTTCAAACTTTTTGAGAAACTTGTTTGATTACTTTAGAAATTATTTTAGAATTCTACAAAAACATCCCATTGTGTTTGATTGTGAATTGGATTGAGGCCCAAATGTTTTATTATTTTTGACAGAAAAATGGACCGTGATAATTTAAATATGGCCCCATTTGTTATTTTACTAAGTAAGTGCGGTTTACGTAAATGTCTATTTTGTTGATTATGGGAAACAAACTAGCGTCTTTTTCATACATTTCCTGTTGGTTTTAATAAATGGTTATCATGAATAACTCAAACTTTAAATTGATGCTTAATGCTTATGACTATTAGGGATTTTCATCATTTATGCATGGAATAAAACTTTTCTAAATATTGATATTGAGTAGAATTTAGATCCTTTATTTTGTTTAAAAATAAGTATAGCAGAGTTATTGTTATATAACTAATAATAGTTGGAATGAGATTACTCACGAACTCTATATTAAGAGTCGTTGAACTTTATATATTATAAAGGGGATACTCGGAGTTCAGGTTTGGTTTATCTTTGGCCAGGGAGAAACCATATTGTGAACTAATATAGTATTCCTAGGCCCCAACACTTTTTACATTCAATATTTTCAAAAATTGTTTTCAGTAAAATTGAAAAGAGGTTTAACGGAAGACAGACGTCACTCAAGGATGGTACCAAACAGCCTATCCTATTAAAACCTTAGTTCTAGGGCATTAAGTGTTGATTTCAGTTATGTGTACTTCTGGGACATTGGGTTGTGTCCATGGAGTTTTTATTTATATCAAGAACTTGTCGAGTCTTTGGATCAGCATTCACTTTAGTTTTCTTTGATGAGATTTTATACTAGATAAAAGATTTGAAATACTTTTGAAACTTCTCATGGTTTGGGTACTTGCATTGGGATTCAAGTTTGTGTTAATATTTCACATTGGTGATTCCCAGTTGGGATGTTCTAGTCTTGTATTTGACTAGAAATGGTTTGTGTTTAGTGTTATTCCTTACTCTAATCGGAGAATGAAAAATGGTGGTGAGCTATTGAACTCTCTTTGTCACCTTTGACCTCTAAACTTGTTTACCTTGTGTGGTGTAACACAAGGATCCTTGTTCTTCATTTTTAACTCTATTCTATTATGTTTTGTGCTCGAAAGAGAGACTCTTATTAGAGTTATTGACTCAGAGATTATCTAGGTCCAGGTTCTAGCTGCAGATAAATGGGTATGTCCCAGGAGATTATTGATTTGGTATGATCAGGGGGACGATATTATTATATCTGATATTTGGTCTGCTGTTCTAGTTTGGTGCCTTGCAATTAGTGTTCAAAGTCTTGTGTTCTCGGCTTCTAGCCATGGTTATCATTATTATCTTTTTGATTACTCATATACTTGAGATTATCGTTTCCAACCATTGGTATTGAGATTCTTGTACCAACTGTTGAGCCATCTTATGATTCTGTATCTCTTCGGGCGTATCCCTATCCCATACCATTGTGCGGGTCAATATGATAGTGGGATTCTGATGCCAAGTGAGGAATGTCTGCTTCACACGTTTTCATTAACTAGTGTTCGGTTTCATACTCTTAAATTCTATGGTCAAGTGTTCACTCCAGTGACTATTTCTTTCAATCTTGCTCATACTCTCGGTCTGTACCTGAATTTCGAGACGAAATTCCTATAAAGAGGGGAGAATATAAAATCCAAGATTTTCAAAGGACAAAATGGTAATTTTATCAATTTTTGGATTAGATAATAGAGGGGTATAATTGCAAAAATTTTAAGAAGTGGGGACAAAGGGACTAAATTGTAAGAAATTTGAATATTGGGGGTCAAAGTGCAATTTTGGAAAAAATTGCACAGCACCCTACAAAGTCATGTGGGCACTTCTTCTCCTTCCTATTCCTTCTCTCTCTTCCTCCCTCATTCTATTTCTCTTCTTCCTCCCGTCGACACCACCAAAGGAGCAAGCACCCAGGCGCCACCCAACGGTCCTCGTCCGGCTATGATGACCCCCAAGCGAAGCTTCGCCGCACCGCCAATAACCTGCTGCTTAGCTCTTGCAGCCGCTGGAGTCACCAAATGCCGGAGACGAGCTTAAGAAGTTAAGGACCACCGTTTGACCTCAAACTAGGCTCGTTGGATTCGTATCGTCACAAGGATCGTCAAGGTATATATTTCATGATCTTGTTTTGCCTGAATCAAAAGTTACCATTTTTGAGTGTTTTGAGCTTGAGTTTGACTTTTTGATCAGACTGTTAAATTTCATTTTTCATGTAATTTTTGGAATATACGCGAAAAATGGTGAAGTTTGATATATATATATTGAATATGTTTGGTGACTGGCATGAAAAACGACATCTAATGGCTTAGATTTTGTCTCCTTTTATGAGCCACCGGTCTGTGTCAGCCCGAACCTGAATTGGTCGAGTTATATGTCTAACATAACTATTTGAGCACTCAGAATTCAATAGAGAAGTCCGCTTATTGATTTGAAGCTCCGTTGAGGAGTTGGTTTTTCTCAAGTGAGCGATCAAGGAAGTGGAATTGGTTCCCGACCCTCCGAACGATCATCTGACAACACCTTGAGGATCTGATAGTGTATTATCATTATTCTAGTGAGGTAGGGATTCAGTTGCATCTGTTTTACATCGTTTTTAATTAAAACTTACTTTCTGCAACACATGATGATAGACCTGATTTTAGAACTTTTTTGGACACATGTGATGGGATTTAGTTGTATTATATATATTGGATTACTCTGAGACTTTTCTGAGTACAGGTTATTTTTGGACATGTTAAAATAGGGCTGTTATGCCGCCCATTTCTCTATAAAATTTAGTTAACCATTTTATTTAAAATTAGAGCATCATTTGAAATTAAATCACTGTATTGTTATTTTTACACATCAGTTCAGAGTACATGTATCATAGGATCACACAAGAGTACCAAGTAAGCTTCATGGGATTTTTACATTGTGGCGCTACGGCCCCATCGATAGTGCAGAGTCTGTGAACTCGAGCGAGATTTTTCTTCTGATTACCTCCCTATTTAGCAGGCGTAGGCAATACGGTTGCCCCTCCAGGTCTAGTAGGCGACATATGGGTATCCCCTTCAGTTATGAGCTAGGTGCCAGATAGCCTGTATGGCACATGTAGTGTCAGTATCCTAGTTTCCATTGATGAGAGGTGGTGAACTCGTGGGTATGGGTGGATTTATGTCATGTGTTTGTGGGCTGATTGACTTTTGGATATCATGCTTTCCTATATATATATGTACTTGCATATATGGATTATTGGCTTTGGAGATTGTTATATATATATATATATATGCATATACACATGGTTTTGCAAAGGTGTTTTTAAATTAAACTTACCATACAAGGATTCTCCATTACTAAAAAGATTTTTAAATGAGATAACAGTTTTTCTACTAAGATTTCGAGCTCATCCCTCCTATTTTTCTCTCCTTTCAGGTGGTTGTTCATTCGAGTTAGTTGTCTCATTGGCAAGGCAAGTCGCTTGGCTTGCGCTTGCGGCCTTATTTCTTTTCGGTTGGTCCCTATACCTTGTCTTATTTTTTTTCATGTCCAATTATTTAGCCAAATTTGTTATTTTTATTAAGTGATTGTATGATGATGTTTTTACTATTATTTGAGGATTTGGTGTATAAATGGGACATTATGGCTCCAAAGAAGCATATTTTCAAAATTGTATGTACTTGGAATTTCGACTAACTCTGTAAATTAATTTTTGGACTCTCACACTCAAGGCTTGAAGTTTTTGTACAACTTCACTATATTTTCTAGAATCTTAATTTGTGTTTTTTTCTTGATAATCTAAAATTAAGACGGACCCCTTTTTATATAGAATTTCTAATAATTTGAGGACTAGAATGAAAAATCCAAGTACTTAGTTTCTTCTAAATTTTGATAAATTCTTTATTTATCTTTCTATCCACTCAAAATTACTAAAAGTCAAGGCTTTGGATTTTCGGTCGTGACAGTATATACATGTTGCAATATTTAAAAGAGTGGGTCTTTTAAATTGTATCATTCAATTAATATTTGTACTCATTGTTGTTCCTTACTAATGCATTTATTCTTTGGACGTGATCCCTTGGACGTAAACTATCGAGGGATAATTGAACTAAGTAAAAATACCCGTGTATTATTTTTATTTTATATTTATTTCTACACTACCACCTTACATAATTAATTTAAAAAATTAATTATATTGTATAATAACAAAAGAAACGGTCCTAACAATTGGTATCAGAGCGGGTCATTAACATCTTGTTTTGTAAGATCTTGTGCATTTTTAACCATATATTTTAGGTATGTCGTTTCTTGCCAAAGGTAGGTTCATTTCACGCCCTCCACTTCTTGAGTAGTCTTATTGGAAGGTACATATGAAGACCTTCATTAAATCACTTGATAAAAAATTATAGAGATCTGTTCATGATGACAAGCTTACTAATTAAAACTCCAAGGGTCTACGTGCTATTTTCAATGGAGTTGATACAATTTGAATCAAAATGATTACAAATTATGAATTTGCTATAGAGGCATGGGGTATCATTCAAACTCATTTCGAAGGTTTTTGTGATATGGAAAGAATTAAATTGATGATATTTACCTCCAGATTTAAGAAATTAAAAATGAGAGAAGATGAAACCTTGTTTGAATATTTTACTAAGTTTTATGATATCTCTAACGAGTTTTTCACTCTTGAACAATAGTTTTTAGATACAAAGATAGTTAGAAAAATATATCGTTCTTTGTCTAACAGGTTTCAATAAAAAATCACTACAATAGAAGAGAGCAAAATCCTCAATACCATGAAAGTTGAGTAGCTGATGGGTTCTTTATAAACATATGAAATGAATATCAAACAAAGGAAGAAGGACAAGACTATTGCCCTTAAATGATTTAGTCTCTGAATCGATCGTAAATGAAGAAGGAGACACTGATGGTGAGCTTGCTCTACTGTCCAAAAACTTGTTAAAGTCATTGAAGAAAATGGGTAGACAATCAAAGGGCAATAACTCAAGTAAAGGTAAGTCCACTCCTCCTAAATCTGATAGTTTTTAAGATAAAAAGAAAGATATTTAGTACAGGGAGTATGAATGGTATAGTCACATACAAGCTGAATGTACCAACATCCTAAAGAAAAAATCAAAGGTAATGACCTTGACTTGGAGTGACGAGAAATCTGAAGGCAACCAAGAAGAAGATGGACCTCATGTAAGTAACTATGTAGCCTTTGGAGTTTTTTTAGTTTCTGATGATGTTTATTCTATACAGAGTCCTAATTATTATCACGTAATAACTCACACAAAAAAGTAAATAAAATAAAACTATTACCAATAGAAATTCTGTAATTAAATAAGAGGAAATGATTATAGATCTAATTATTGTGTATATATATATATATATGTATGATGACAACTTTCATTCGTGTAATGGAATGGCCCACGTTTTAGCTGAATTTGCGTTTTCTAATCCCAGTGAGATGTATTGGCCGGTTAATTCTTGTCCTTTGTTTGTTGCTTCAGCTGTAGCTATTGATTTTCTTGAATAAAATTCACCATTAATTTTGCATTCGAAAAAAAAAATTTCATACTAATGGATGCATTATATATTATTAAAACAAAAAAAAAAATCTATATTCCTAATACTTAAGATCTCTCTTTGCGATGGAATAGTAACTTATAGAGAAGTTTGAGTTTTATTTAAAAGGAGATAGAAGATTTCAGATAAAAGCGAGCCGCTAAAAGTTTTTATTTTTATATAAACTGAGACCACATTATATAATCTGTCGTTGTTATTATTATATTAATATCTGGAACTCATCAGAAGTATAATTTAGCTACAACACAAGATCATTTGGTTTTTAATAATTATCCCCACTCTTTATTTTATACTTCGTCAAGAGAGGTTTGAATGCTTTGGAATCTGTTTCTCACATTGACATGAAATCTTGTGCATATGATCCTTTCGCTATGAGATGGAGACGTTAGAGGACAATAATCGTACGTCGTAGTACCCACTAAGTAATTGATGGAAATCGTATGTCACTCTCAAATAGTACCCTTTTATATTTCATGTCAAAACATAATCCTAAAAAGGGTAAGATATTGGGAATTTATTCTAACGCAATACTGCACTTGCATTGTAAGGACCTAAGACCCTATCAACTGCTAGTATATATCTTGGAGCTATTATTCCCTTCGAGATGTATGCAAATAAAGTATATATAGCTTTTGTGTTGTCAAACGATTTCCGTGTCTACCGTGCGTATAGTTTCTATAATCAGGTTGATTAAATTGCACCTAGCTGACTGTGTGTCAATTTTAATATTTACTGTCCCAATAAATTTTTAATCTGACTAAATTTTTAAAAAAGAAAAAATTGGCTAAACATATATATGGTACGTTTAAATACATAACACCTATATCTCTTATGTCTCTTTTGGCATTCGTTAATTTATTTTGAACAATATATAAAGAAAAAGTATCAAAGTTCTGCTTGCACGTCCCAATTAGACTGACACCTATCTGCAGTACATATCACTCTAAATCTAATAGATTAACAAGTTAAAAAGATAAAAGGAAAATATTAAAGGTTTTATAGAAAGCTACGGCAGACCGAGTTTGAAATTAGGAAAAAATAAAAACTAACAACGTTGGCAAGGAGGGATCCGTACATGGTCATGGCAAGACTTATTGGAGTAGACCTCGAACAATACCTTGAAGCCTTATAAAAATAACCCTGACAAAAGACGATTCATAGTCATGTCAAGTAATCCTATTTGATTAGACCTCCAATAATGTCTTGTTAAAAACCTAATAGAGCAAATTAAACCAATGGGAAAAAACAAAACAAATGAACGAACTAAAAAAGTCCAATGAAGAGTTCCACCAAGTAGCGAAAGTGCAAGAAACCGTCCAATGAAGAGTTCCACCAAGTAGCGAAAGTGCAAGAAACCGCATGAAAGACAATGCATCCGCCACAATATTACTGTAATGTCCCCTCCTTCGAGATAAATTGGAATTAGAGAATATATATCTATATACGTAACAAAGAAAAGAAGGATAAAAGAAAAATACGAAATAGCCATTAAATAATGGTGTTTATTTGGGGTCATTTTAGTTATTGGTTATTAATGGTCTATTAAAGAAACCCTAGTGCATGTTTTGATATTCTATTTAGGTTTTAAACACACGCTCTATTGAAAAATAGAAGAAATGAAGAAGAAGATTAACAAGAGGACCATTATTGTCAATAGATTATTGAGATTTATTCTTCAGCTATTAAGTTCTTAACCAATTAAGTTTTATTTTTAGTTGGGTTTTAAGATTGAAATTAAATGGTTTGGGTTAGTATTTTGATTTCCTATTAATAATTTATGAACTTCACGGATTAATTTGATAAAGGACAAGCCTTATTAGTTTTAAAGGTTGAATGATTTGGTTGGGTAAATAGGTAGTTATTAATTTTTGAGTGTTTGACAAAGATAGAAATCGCATAGGCGAATGAAGTTTTTGAGAAATTTTAGTGATTTTATTGGGTCTGTTTTAGTACAGTATGAACACTTATCAAATAAAGTTTCGGACGATATATTGATTAACAAAATACGAGCTACAATTAAAGAGTTACGTCTTGTCAAAGTGCCTACTACGAATCTAGCTAGAAAAGCTGATAATTTCAGTAAAACAATAGACCATGGCAACGGTTTGTTGGGCCAAGTGGGCCCCACCTATGGATCCACAACGACATTATTGCTTTGTATACGACTCTAATGACTTCTAGAACTTTTTCGTCAAATTTGGTGATTTATTGAGATAATTTGGAATTTTTCTGAATTTTGAGAAATTGATGTTATTGGGAAAAAATATGATTGATAATAGAAGAGTATATGGGTTGCAAATGGTCATTAATTTAGTATAATTAGAATAAGATTTTACTAGTTTGATACTCATATAAGATTTATGTTATATATGTGCTTTAACAATTCTGACATCCCATAGCTATAATATGTATAAATATGCTCACTTATACATATGAAAACTAAATAATGCCAACTTAACTTACGTTAATCTTGGAAAGCGGAAAGTAGAGGATAAATTTAAACTTTTCTATTTGTTTCTAAAAAATATCTGTGATACATTTATTTTACACTACATAAATATATATATGATGTACAATATAAAACACGGTTCTAATATCGTTCACAACTCCCACAGGATCACTATATACATATACGTAGTAAAAATATATACAAGGTTCTCAAAATTTTTCTTTAGTCTAAAACTAGCATATGAATAACATTGGAGTGGAAACAGCTGAGCTAACACTACTCCTAGTTTTGATTATCTGCATCACAAGAACTAAATGAGTAATTGCCCAATAAATAGAAATCCATGTGTATGCTTCTGAAGAGTTTTTACTCAAAACATATTAATCTTTGTATCCTTAACCTTCTTAGAATACTTTAACATTTAAATCATATTTAGTCCCCTTCCTTGGTATATTTCCTAACATAGTGACATAGCAGGTATCCTCTTAATAAATATCATTTGAGGCTTACTCTGTCTTGAAATTAAGCTCAAGGGATTTGACCTCCCTCCTATTTGGCATACCCTGTCTTGGACTTAATCTCAAGGAATTTTACTACATTTACCTACTAGATTAGCAAGATAAAAACTATATTGTACTTTAAAATAAATATTATTTACGGTATAAGATTTTTATTAAAATCAAAGCTTGTAAATAATTATTTTGTGCATAAAAACATGATATGTCTCATGAAAATGATATGAATAATTTTCAAATATATAAAGCTCAATGTCACAAATATATCACATTTAATATATACAATCATACGCATAAGTTCTTGTGATGCTAGAGTGGAATTTCCACTTACCTCAAGTCTTTAGAACACAAAGTAAGTTGAAAGGTAGATTTCCTCTCCAAAAGAAGCTTGACATGCTTAAAGCCCTGAGTATAATATTTTAGTTACTTTTTTTGTTAACTCATGTTTTATATCATCAATCTTATACTTATGTTTTAAAGATAACAAATATATAATTAAGAACTAATAATCTACTTGAGTGTATAGCAATTTAAATTGAAAGGATCACAAGACATTTAAGATGGATTATAAAAAAGAATTTGAAGACAAAGGTCAAGAATACAAGACTTAGACTGGAAAATGTTAAATATTTAGTTCTTATATTTAAATATATATTTATATATAATATGATCGTAATGGCTCAAATATTTCTAAAATGTGGAAATTTTCAAACTAACATTATCAAATTGATTTATCCTCAATTAAAGTTTGAAAATTTATTTTACATTATTTTTAAATTAATTTATTCTATAGTATTCATATTTCATAAAAATCAATTTAAGAAGTCACAATTTTGAAAAGAATCGAAAGAAGCTTGAAATAAATTGAAATTTAGCTCTCTGGTACTTTCGACAAACCAAATCCTCATTTTCGTTTTACAGATTCTGTGCCGAATTTAATAGCTTTTCAAATTTGACCATTAGAACTGCACTACCAATGGCTAGTTCGCGAGAGTCTACCGGAAACGTATTTTTGGTCGACCGAAAATGACAAAATATCTGTCAAACAGGCTAAAATGGCTAGTTTTCATCCAAGTCTATAAATAGAAGCATTTTTAAGACTTGAAACAATTTTTGAACATCCTTACATTGTTCATATCATATCTTTAAGTTGTTCTAATCAATTTTTGTGATTCAAACTTTTAAATTCACTTTTTCACACAAATCATTTGAGTCAAACTAGATCATATCTTGTGTTTACATCTATTCTCTCTAAGCTTTACATTGTGTCAAATACTTTCATTAGAGAGAGATTTTAGATGAGTGATTCAACAAAAACCAAATTGTAATCATGAGGTGAGATTGGCACCGGACTCATAAACAACCTGGTTTAAAGTTTTTAAATAAATTTAAATACACAAGTTTTCCCAATTTTAAATATATATTACATCACTCTTTTTTTCACACTTTCAAATTTCAATCTAATTCTAATTAATTTTCTTAAGATTTTTGTTTTAAATTAAATATTGTACAGTATTTTCAGGAACAAAATTTGAAAAATACGGTAGTTTGCATTTTTTTAGGTGTAGTACGGTTTTTATTAGAAACATACCATTTTTAAAAAAAATTTAGAAAAATGCTATTTTTTAAAATAGTAACTAGTAACCAAAAGTATTTATAATTAGTAACCAGGAACTGGTAACTAGTTTTCAGAAACTAGTAATCAGTAACCATTTTAAAAATGGTATTTTTTTACAATAACGAATCATAAACAATTTTACTGTCATCTTATTATAACATCGTACTCATTCCAAAATAATTTTCTTGTAATTATGTTCAATAGTAATGCATATACTTAATCCATAATTTAGTACAAAATATAGAATCATACTATTTTCACAAAAATTACGTTATTTCAATAAAACAGATTTCTTTCAATAAATAGTCTTATTACCAAAATATATTTTACTTGAACAAAAAACGATATGGAGTTATTGATAGACAAGTCTTAAAAGTGATGATCTCTTTTTGATGTTTCAATCATTTAAATTAGAACAATTTCATATTCTCAAGTTCGTATCATATTACTGGAAAGATAGTTTCAATTTAGTAAGTAATGATCATAGTTTTACCAAGATGTTGAGACTTTCCTAGGAATGTGTGGATCTATTAATGTTTTGCTCTTTGGAGAACATATAACTTTAAAGTTTAGAGGACTAAACTTCTTTTTAGAGGGAGAGAATGTGACAACCCGTATAAAAAAAAAGGGTTTAGTTGTATTAAATAAATAATATAAGGATAAATGAAATGACAAAAGAGCCCTTACTTTAATAGAATATTTGGGGTTAATTTAGTACATTAATATTTAGTCCCTTTAAGAAACCCTAAGGGTTTAATTTTACTATCAGTTTCTAAACGTACACTCTGTTTAAAAAGAGAGAGAAGAGACGACTCTATAGTTGGAAGAAGAAAAAGAGGATGGCTATTCTTATAGATTATTGAGACTCACTCCTAAGGTGTCTGAGAGGTTATGTTGATTATTTAAGTTGATTAGGCAAAACGAACGAGGTAAGTAACCTTTGGTCTTTTCTAGTAACTTTTTTTACAAAAATAAATATTTCATTATTTCTAATAAACTTATGTTTATAAAATATTTTATTAAAAATATGATTTCAAGTGAATATATACTTTTTGCAAATAAGTTATTTATTTAAAGAAAATAATTTTATTGAAACAATCGCTTTATTTAAAAAGTATTTTGATTCTATCTGATAATTATTTTGCATAAAACTATGGATCAAGTATATGACATTGTTATTGAATATTGTTACATGAAAACTGTTTAGAAATGGTTACAATGATATAATGAGAAAAGTGAAATTATTTTTGAACTATTATTGTATATGACTGTTTTGAAACTCTCTTCAGTGACTATATAATATGGACCCATTCTACAGGGGTTATATGTGGGTAGTACGTACTGAATGTGAACCTAGCTACAGGGGTTAAATATAGTAAATGTGGACTAGCTACAGGGGTCAAATGTAGTGATTATGGACCTGGTTACAGGGGTTAAGTGTAGTAAATGTGGACCTAGTCACAAGGGTTAAATGTGGCCATAGTCGCCAAAAACTGTTGAGAAGTGATTTGAAAGTGTTACTGATTATCGAATGAGAATGAAACGATAAAGTAACTTTACAAACAATCTCATTTGATTATATTGAAAATTATTATATTTTGAAATTGATTTTGTTTTGAAATATGTGATTTAACCTTTTCAAAGAATATATACTTAATCCAGCTAGTTAAGGTTACTGGTTATTTACTGAGCTGTCGAGCTCACTCTTTTATTTTTTTTCCTTCCTAGGGATTAAAGACCGTCAGTTAAGAGGTTCACTAAGGAAAAACTTATCTAGGTAATTAGGATACATTTAAGTTCATGAATGAAAGATGGAAAGCTATTCATTTTTGTTGGGAAAATATGAAGACTGGAAAGGTCAATTAGCACAAATTTGTTATATTATAGTATGTATTTTGTATAGTTAATTTTTAATATTTGGAGACTTAATAGAATTATTGGGTTATACATGATTTAGTGGTATTTATTGGAGTTTAATGTTTCTTTATTTTTGTGAATTGTAGACAGATGCCTTGCATATTTATAAGGCTTTGCCTTATAGGTATGCGGCGCACATCCTCGGATGTGTGGCGTGACATGTGGTATCAGAGGATGGCTATTCTTATAGATTATTGAGACTCACTCCCAAGGTAATAAATTCTTAACCAATTAAGCTTTATGTCTTAGTTTAATTTTGGGGATTGAAATTGTATGTCTAAAGTCAGGGTTTTAATTTGCTCATAAATAATTTATGAACTATTAGGATGAATCTGATAAAAGATAAAGTCTATTAATATTAGGATTTAAACAAGACAAATTTTGAGTGATTTAGTTGGATAAACAGAAAGTTCTGAATTTTTGAGTTTTGGGCTAAGATGTAAAAAACGCATCAGAGATTCCTACTAGCTTTTCAGGGAATTTTAATACTCTGATCGGGTCATATTTAGTATGGTTAGAAAGATTATCGAATTATCTTTCCAACGGTATATAATTTGTCAAAAACAGACTTATAACCAGAGAGTTATAGCCAATTGAAATTAAAAGTGATATTTTTATAATAAAAACCGTACGAAAATTTGAAAAAAGTCTAACTTCCGTATTTTTGTAATTTTTTTTTAAAATTTTTATAGGTAAAAGTGTTAGAAACCCTTTAATTTTTTCTTGAACACATAATTAAGAAACAACTCAAGTTATTATGCGGGCTTGCATTTAAATAAAATGAGACCCAAGCTAGCTTGTTGAAGTCTTAAGGTCACATGAATAGAAAAAGGATTTCAAATACTTTTACTTATAAAAACCAGAAAGAATTATAAAAATATTGGGTCAGTTTTTCTTTTTTTTCCCAATTTCTGTATGGGTTAAGGTCACATGAATGAAGAAAAGGGTTTCAAATACTTTTACATATAAAAACCAAAAAGAATTACAAAAATATGGGGATTAATTTTTTTTTTTTTTGTTTAATATATCACTTTCAAATTTTTTTAGAAAAATACAATCTTTAAAATTATTATTAGTTATTATTTTCTGAAAACTGGTTACTAGTTTCTAATTATAAATACTTTTGATTACTAGTTACCAGTACTCGAAAATTGGTTACCGATTACTGTATTAAAACATGATATTTTTCTAAGTATTTTTTAAAAACCATATTTTTCCAATAAAAACTCTATCGGATCTGCAAAAAACATAGCCCACCATATTTTTCTAATTTTTATTCCCAAAATGTCGTACGAAGCCTAATCTTCACATGAAAAAAGAGCTCCTTACAAAAATCTAGGCCCAAAGTCAAAAAAATTGAAAAATCCTGAATGAGTCAATTTTTTTTAAAATTCTAGATTTATTTAGAAAAATATCAATTGTTAAATGTTTATGATAATCAGTTGGGTTAATTGAGGTAACAAATCGAGTTACTTGAGATAACTAGTTTGATTACTCTAAGTAGCTTAACTTATTACCTTAGGTATCCAATAATTGGTAAAAATTGGTATTTTTCAAAATATTTTTAAGTGATATTTTTCTAAATAAATCTACGATTTTTCCAAAAAAGTTAAATAAATAATTTTTTCAAATTTTCTGATATTTTTCCATATAAAATCAAACTTCCTCATGAGAAAATGATATTAATAGGACTAACTTAGGCCAAAATGACTTCTTAATTTTAAAAAGAGAAATCTTTGTCATGCAACGGATAAAACTTATACCATATTGAAATGTCACTTTGCACATGACAAAGATTTCGAGGACGTCCTTAATACTCCTAAACGTGCCAATTTTTAGAAAAATGCACATAAAAGTCATTTTAGACCAGGTTAGTCTTACCCATGTCCTTTTCTCTATATGAATCTAATTTTACAAAAGAGTAAAATAATGCTACACATCTTGCCGATAGAATTAATTAAAAAAAATTAATGTGGCATTATATTATTTATTAAAACTTAAGATATCCACTTTTTTTAAACTCCACTTAGCTACATGATTTAAAGTTATTTTTTTCAAGATAATTTGTCATAATATTTGCATTGTCCAAGGAAGTAGCTAAGAAGATATATAGAATTCTTTGAGGAGAGAAGTTGTAGCAAGTGCAAAAGAGAAAATAAGATTAATATATTGCCATCCTTATGAATGGTTTTAAAGGTTTTATTATTCCTCCTAATTCAACTATGCCTTCTATATATGTATCTATATATATAGGTGAGTCTTCAGTAGATTTTTGTTTTTTCTCCAATAAGTATTTTGACACAATTGAAATTGACTTAAAATAGTAGGCTGGGATTTGGTGTAATTTAAACTTTGATTTTATGTCTTGATTTCTAATATGTTCTTTAATGTTGTTGTCGAATTTATTTATGCCATTCCATGCTTAATACTGCTCAACTAATTAGCTACTAGTTGGATAATTTGGTTTCTAGAATTTGGCACTTCAGAAAGGAAATTTTAGAAACAATGATAGGATAGCATAACCCAGGATTTTGTAGAGTTTGAGAAAACCTATAATTCCTTTGAGGCCATAATCAAAGAACCATTGAACATAATGAATTCTTAATTTCTGGGTTTGGAATAGAGATATTGGAACCAAGATTTAGGAATGATTTCACTCAACACTCGAGAGAGAGAGTAGAAATATGTTTGGGTTCTTGGCTTATAAATAGGAATAATTGATTAGAATGTAATTGGTAATCAAAAGACATAGTTGATAGTTAGGTGAATTCAATCCCCTAGTATATTTATACATAGAGTTTCCATATTTTATTTTTGTATTTATTTTTATCTTTGTATTTATTTAATTACAAATTCATTTAATTTGGTTGCCTAGATAAAGTTAGGTCACGATAATTCTGGTAATTAACGATAATTTAACACATAATTCTTCGAGGAAACGATGGCGCCGTTGCCAGGGATTGGCAATTGAATTACTACTAATATCGTTATCAAGTAATCTTGATTTTAATTTAGAATTCTTTATTCTTTTTACTTATTTTGTTCCATTCTTTTTGCTTGATAGGTGTTGTTTGTTTGTGGCTTATGCGAAGTGCTCATAGCTCGGAATTACTACCACTTGATTCCGAGATTGAACGTACTTGTAGAAGGCTAAGACAACAAAGAAGACAACAACAAACTCGAACTATGGCGTAAGAACCTAATAATCCCCAAGCAAATCCTCAACAAGCTCGAGCCTTACGGGATTATTTCAAGCCCATTGTCAACAAGAACTATACGGGAATTCGAAAGCAAACCATCAATGCCAATAATTTTGAGTTGAAACCAGCTCTCATCAACATGGTTCAACAAAACCACTAAGGTGGTTTGCCTAGCAAAGACCCGAATGTGCACTTGGCGATGTTTTTGGAGATTTGTGACACTATCAAGGTGAATGGCGTTTCGGAGGACTAAATTCGCTTGCACTTGTTCCCTTTCTCTCTTAGGGACAAGGCGAGGGGATGGCTACAATCTTTACAATCGGGATGTGTTGCAACATGGGAAGACATGGATCAATGATTCTTGTCGAAGTTCTTTCCTCCTTCAAAGACCTCTCAATTACGTGGCGAAATAGCTCAATTCCAGCAATTAGACTTTGAACCACTCTATGAAGCATAGGAGAGATTCAAGGATTTGATTCGGAAGTATCCTCAACATAGATACCAAGATTGGATCCAAATTCAACTTTTCTACAATGTGTTGAATGGGCAAATGAGGATGATAGTTGATGCGGCAGCCGGCGGTACTCTTTTATCTAAAACCACCGATGAAGCTCAATTGTCATTAGAGGAGATGGCTTCCAATAATTACCAATGGCCTAACGAGCGGTCAATCTTGAAGAGGGTGGCCAATGTGAATGAAGTTGATCCTATAACCGATCTTACTGCTCAAGTATCAGCTTTGACAAGCCAAATCTCTGCCTTGACTACTAGAGAAGCTCAATCAAGTAGGGAACCTATGGGAGTGTCTAATGCTTCTTTTGGGAATAATGGATGTGATCTTGAACAAGTCAATTACTTGAACAATCAAAATTTCAACTACCAGGGCAACAACATGTCAAATAACTTGCCTACTCATTATCATCCGAGCCTTCGTAATCATGAAAATTTCTCCTATGCCAACAATAGGAATGTCTTGCAACCACCTCCAGGACTTAATCTACCCGTGGTGGAGAAGAAACCATCTTTGGAGGACATCTTGAGTACTTTCATTCTGGAGACTAGAGGAAGATTTAACAAGGACGAAGCTCGCCTCGACAACATCGAAACTCATTGCAACAACATGAATACAACCATGAATCGTTAGAAGTGCAAATTGGGCAACTAGCTAATTCAATAAAGGGCCAAACAGCCGGGAAATTTTCTAGTGACACAGAGACTAATCTAAAAGATCATTGTAAGGCCATCACTCTTAGAAGTGAGAAAGAGGTTGAAGTCCCGAAGCAAAAGGCAAGTGTGTTTGACGAAGCAAAGGATGATATTGGTGAAGAACCAAGTGAGGTAATTCCGAAACCTAAGTCTATCTTTTTTCCGGACAACCCACCTCTCATTAATACACCTTTGCCCTACCCCTAAAGATTCCAAAAGAAGAAACTTGATTCTCAATTTGCTAAATTTATTGAGATTTTTAAGAATTTGCATATCAACATTCCTTTTGCAGATGCTTTGGAGCAAATACCCAATTATGTGAAATTCATGAAAGATGTAATGTCGAAGAAGAGAAGATTGGAGGATTATGAAACCGTCAAATTGACAGAGGAGTGTAGTGATATCCTTCAAAGGAAACTACCACAAAAATTGAAGGATCCGGGTAGTTTCACCATACCATGCACTATTGGGAGCTTTACTTTTGAAAAAGCATTTTGTGATTTGGGGGCTAATATAAGTCTCATGCCTTTATCTGTGTTCAAAAAGTTAGGGCTTAGTGAAGTGAAGCGTACCACTATTACTCTACAAATGGCGGATCGATCTCTTACTTATCCCAAGGGTACTATTGAAGATGTCTTGGTGAAAGTCGACAAATTTATCTTTCCAGTTGATTTTGTGGTGCTTGATATGGAGGAAGATCGGGAAATACCAATTATTCTTGGTCGTCCATTTTTGACTACCGGAAAAGCGCTTATTGATGTACATAGTGGGAAGCTGACACTCTGGGTGAATGACGAAGAGGTACAATTCAATCTTTACCATACTTTGAAATTTCCCAATGAAGTCCATTCTTGCAATCGACTTGATGTGCTTGACTATTGTGTGAGGAATGCTATTCATGATGTGTTGTCATATGACCCATTGGAGCATTGTCTTATGAACTCTCATTTCCGGAAAGGAACACTTCGTACTACGGAATTTGGTGAATCTTGTTTTGGTATTAATGAGGATCATGTTAATTGTATGCTTGAATTTGATATCTTGCCTATGGAAGCTAAGTCTAATAGCCATGGTGGTGTGAGTATACAAATTTGTGCTATTGAGAAACCCAAAAAGGAGAGTGAATTAGCTAACTCAACCACAAATGAGCTAGTTTTGAAACAATTACCCAATCACCTCCGCTATGCATTTTTGGGTGAGGATTCTAAATTCTCGGTTATTATTTCGTCATCTTTGAGTCAAGAAGAGGAAGACAAGCTCCTTGGTGTCTTAAGAGGACGTAAAAGTGCATTGGGTTGGTCCATTTACGATATCAACGGTATTAGCCCTACTATATGCATGCACAAGATTTTGACGGAGAAAACTTTCAAACCTTCTATTGAGCATCAAAGGAGGTTAAATCCAGCCATGAAGGAAGTTGTGAGAGTCGAGGTATTGAAGCTTCTTAATGCGGGGATTATCTAAGCTATCTCTGATAGTTCTTGGGTGAGCCCGATTCAAGTGGTGCCGAAAAAAGGAGGAATGACGGTGATAAAAAATGAGAAGAATGAACTTATTCCTTCAAGAACGGTAACGGGGTGGCATGTTTGTATTGATTGCCATAATTTGAACAAGGCAACCCGAAAAGACCATTTTTCACTTCCATTCATTGACCAAATGCTTGACCGGTTGGCGGGTTATGATTATTGTTGCTTCCTTGATGGCTATTCGGGCTACAATCAAATAGCTATCGTACCGAAGGATCAAGAGAAGACTACATTCACTTATCCCTACAGTATGTTTGCTTTTCGCCGAATGCCTTTTAGTTTATGTAGTGCTCCTGCCATTTTTCAATATTGCATGATGGCAATTTTTTCGGATATGATTGAGGAAATTATGGAGGTTTTTATGGATAATTTTTCTGTGTTTGGTTCTACCTTTGACCATTGCCTACATAATCTAGCCCTTGTATTGCAATGATGTGAAGAAAAGGACCTTGTACTCAATTGGGAGAAATGTCACTTTATAGTTAGGAAGGCATTGTCCTTGGCCATAGGATATCCTCTAAGGGTATTGAGGTAGACTGGGCAAAAATAGAGGTGATAGAAAAACTTCCTCCACCGACTAATGTGAAGGGTATTCGAAGTTTTCTTGGGCATGCAGGATTTTATCGGAGGTTTATCAAAGATTTCTCAAGGATAGCTAAACCTTTGAGCAATTTGCTTGAAAAAGATGTCCCCTTTATCTTTAATGATGCTTGTTTGTTTGCTTTCAATGCTATCAAAGAGAAGTTAACTTTGGCTCCCATTGTTGTTGCACTCGTGTTGAGTGAACCTTTTGAGATCATGCGTGATGCGAGTGACTATGCCGTTAGTGCGGTTTTTGGCCAAAGAAGAAACAAGATTTTTCATGCTATTTATTATGCTAGTCGTACTCTCAATGGTGCTCAAGAGAATTACACTACTACTGAGAAAGAGTCGTTGGTGGTGGTATATGCTTGTGACAAGTTTCGATCGTATATTATTGGGTCCAAGGTGATTGTGTATATAGACCATGCCGCTATTTGATACTTGTTTGCAAATAATGTTACCAAGCCCCGATTGATACGGTGGATCCTATTGCTCCAAGAATTTGATGTGGAGATTCGTGATAAAAAGGGGAGCAAGAATGTCGTAGCAGATCACCTTTCAAGGCTAGAAGTGGAAGAAGCAGAGGATCAATTAAACTTCAATGAAATCTTTTCGGACGAGCAACTCTTTGGAGTAGAGGTAAATCTTCCTTGGTTTGCTGACATTGTTAATTATCTTGCTTGTAAAGTGTTGCCACCAGGTATGTCTAGCTAACAAAAGAGGAAATTTCTCTATGACGTGAGAAGTTATCTTTGGGACGATCCAATTTTACTTAAGAAGTGTTCTGATCAAATAATTCGAAGGTGCATCCCAAAAGAAGAAGTTAGAGACATTCTCTATGTTTGTCATGCATCAGCTTATGGAGGTCATTTTGGTCCAACAAGTACCGCCACAAAGGTATTGCAATCTGGTTTTTATTGACCATCAAATTTCCGTGATACTTATACTTTTGTAAAAATTTGTGATTGGTGCCAAAGAACGGGAAATATATCAAGACATCATGAACTTCTGTTGACTAACATATTTGAAATTGAGATTTTTGATTTATAGGGAGTAGATTTTATGGGACCTTTCCCTCCGTCTTTTGGAAACCAATATATCTTGCTAGTGGTGGATTATGTCTCAAAATGGGTGGAAGTAATAGCCACTTCAACAAATGATGCCCGGGTGGTGTTGAAATTTCTTCACAAGAACATCTTTACCCAGTTTGGCACTCTAAGAGCGATCGTCAGTGACGAAGGTACGCATTTTTGTAACAAGTTGTTCAATTCTCTCTTAGGTGGCTATAGAGTGTGTGATATCCTAAATTTCGTATGACACCCAGCTCCTTACAAAATTAAATAGTCAATAATAATGTGACTCTACATCATTTAAATTAAAGTTATATGTGCATTCATAGTTAAGCATAAATTGTTAAAACTCTTAAATACTCATTATAATTTTCTTAACCGTCATTTACTAAGTAAATTTTGCAGTGAAATGCTCAAGACACGCTCATGGGTACAAGTTTGATGTGTATTAAGTTTGTTTTTACATAATTATTTGGACATATTAATTATTAGGAAATACTTGATTGGCTCAATAAGTAGTTTCGATATGATTTTTAAAATGAAATTTGTTTTGATGTCTAGTTAAATCTTTGGTTATGTACACTTTTGAGAATTTTTGGTTCAAATTTTGCTTACTATATTTTCTTGCTTTATTTCAGTTTGAGATTTCTAAAAGATAATTATATTTATTTAATGGTAAAATGAGTGCTATATTATGCTTTATTGTTATTTGTGTGTTTTATAATTAAAAAAAAAAAAAAGGGAAACCGACTTTGAATAAGTCGGTCATTTTTTTTAGTTACTTTATTGCTTCTTCTAAACTCAGAAAAGGATCGTATCTTTTCTCTACCATCAACTAGAAATATCTTTTAATGAATCTCTCTATTCTCTCCTAAGCCACTTACAAGAAATTCACATATAAAATCCTCTAATTTAGTACCTGAGATTCTAGTACACGAGAACCAAGATTTGGAGTTTCTTTTTGGTAAGTAAATTTTCATACTTGCTATTTTCTACTCTTTCTTAAATAATTGTAGGAAGTTCTCTTAGCAAATTTTTATCTAAAATATTATGAATGATTCACNTTACTTGGAAATATTAATTGGCAGACATATATATTTTGATCCTAGAGTTAAAATACTGCTTGATTTTTAACCAAAGTCTTTTATTGGTTTGCTTTTAACAACGTTTTGAGGGATCCTTCTATTAATCATGAGGTTGTTTTTTTTTTTTATTCCATTGTCTAATTATTTGAATATCTGATTAGGATAAATTCTCTTTCCTTGCTAATTTTAAGTGTTGGTGATGATAATCTATATAAGCAAAGGCATGTCTTACTAATCAATATAAATTTTACATAATAGTCATTTGTACTTCTCATATATAAAAATTTATACTTCTTCCAGTGATGTTTGGAACCATAATTTCTCTATTGTGCATTTTGTTGTTTGATTGAATTATTTAATGATAATATTAGGGACATGTCAATTGTACCTAGAGTGAAAAGAGCATTTCACAAGTAGTACGGCTCGGAATTGAGGTAAGTAATGTCACACTTGCAATGTAAGAAATTCTATGTTTCTGTGAAATATGTAGATATAGAATTTGTGGATATGTGTACATATGCATTTATCATTCAGTTTTACATGAGGCATGAACACGTAATGTATTTATATTGCCTGACGAGTATTGGCGAATAGGGTGTGGCGGGCCAGCGCCCAAATATCTGGTTCCTTCGGGGACATTATGTATATAAAGTTCCGTAGGGAACATTCTGATAGCGGTATTGGGAGGACCTCTGTAGTACACAGAGGGGTTTGAGATGTATTTGGGACTCGAGACCTCTATACGACGGCTTATGATTAGTTATTAGTTATCTGAGTGGCTCAGTATGCGATTCACGGTCTTGTCAGGCAATACAATATACACAGGGATCCCAATCATATGATTATCTGTTCTTTGTCATTTGCACTCTGCATTTGCATACGTTACTTACTGAGTTTTATACTCATGAATATTCTTACATTGCAGATGATACTACTCATATGTGAGTTTGGAGGAGGAGCGCTGACTTTCTGACCGCGGCCTGTGTATATGAGCATTTTGACGCTGTGGTTTTCTGATTGAGAATTTTGTCTCTGTTTTGAGTGTGTGTACATTATGTATATTTTTCTGAGAGGTCCACTTTGTGAGTATATATATATGTATAAATCAGACTATGTATAATTATATGTGAGTGAAATTTCTCTTTTTCCCCAGAAAGTTTAAAAAAGTTATAAATTTTTCCCCGATTTTATCAGTTTAAGTCGAGTGGCGCCTCCCGATCTCACTGAATATTTTTACGAATATCTTGTACGAACGCGTGTGGGATCGGGGGATGTTACAGAGTGAGACATAAGGTGGCACTTAGCTACCACCCTCAATCTAACAGGCAAGCTGAAATATCTAACTGGGAGGTGAAACAAATCTTGGAGAAAATAGTAAGCACAAACTAGAAGGATTAGTCATGCAAGCTTGAAGATGCGCTATAGGCGTACAGGATGGTTTTCAAGATACCAATCGGTATGTCACCTTACTGATTAGTGTTTGGGAAGGCGTGTCACCTACCTGTTGAACTGGAACATAAAGCATTTTGGTCAATCAAGAGGTTATATCTTGACTTGAAGGCCGCTGGGGAACAACGATTATTAAAACTCAACAAATTGGAAGAATTCTGGAATGAAGCCTATGAGAATGCAAAGATCTACAAGGAACGGACAAAGAAATGGCACAACAAAATGATCTTGAGGCGAGAGTTTAAAACCGGACAACAAGTCCTCCTCTTTAACTCAAGACTCAAGCTATTTCCCAAAAAGCTCAAATCGAGATGGTCTGGTCCGTTCACTGTCCGTAATGTTTTCCCATTTGGAGCTATTGAGCTAGAAGCAAAGGATGGAGCTATTTTTCGGGTGAATAGTCAACGCCTCAAGCATTACTATGGAGGCGAGCCGAGAGTTGCTGAAGAAGTCTCCCTTGGAGATCCAAAGTGAAAATATTGAAGAAAGTCAGGCTGAGGACGATTAAACTAAGTGCTAAGTGGGAGGCAACCCAATTCATACCTCTTGTTTTATTGTTTTGGAAACTAAAATTAAGTTTGGGGCTGTGTTCCTTGTATTTGGGGATGGTAGACCTCAAAACAGGTCAAATTGAGTACGTTTTGTGGTAAACAAGCAGAGCACTGTGGTGCTCCATTTACGGCGCCGTGGTATTGATGAGACATCCCCCAATCCCACACACGTATGTAAGGGATATTCGCAAAAATATTTAGTGAGATTGGGAGACGCTACTCGACTTAGAACTAATAAAATAGTGAAAATTTAAAACTTTTTAGACTTACTGGAAGAAAAGGGAAAACTCACTCATAATTATACATAGTCTAATTTATACGTATATACATATTCACAAAGTGGACCTCTCAGAAAAATATACATAATGTACACACATTCAAAACAGATACAAAATTTTCAGTTAGAAAACTACAGCGTCAAAATGCTCATATACACATGCTGCGGTCAGAAAGTCAGTGCTCCTCCTCTGACTCATGTGGCATCAGTACCCTCTGCAATGTAAGAATATTTGTGAGTATAAAACTTAGTAAGTAACGTATGCAAATGCAGAGTGCGCATGACAGAGAACAGATAATCATATGATTGGGATCCCTGTGTATATTGTATTGCCTGACAAGACTGTGAATTGCATACTGAGCAACTCAGAGAACATATAACATATCATGAGCTATATAGAGGTCTTGAGCCCTAGAAAATCCCCTCTGTGTACAGCAGAGGTCCACCCTATACCGTCGTCAGAGTGTTCCCGAAGGAACCATAGTGTTCTCGAAAAGACCAGAGTATTCCCGAAGGAACCAGAGTGTCCCCTATATCATATATTTAGGCGCTGGCCCGCCACACCCTATTCACCAATACTCGTCAGGCAATATAAATACACCACGTGTTCATGTCTCATGTAAAGCATAATAATAGATATGTATGTACACATATGCACAAATTCCACATTCAAAAATTTCACATTCACAGAATCCACAGATTCACAGAAACAGAGAATTTCTTACATTGCAGGTATGACGTTACTTACCTCGATTCTAAGTTTTTATGTATTTTTCTGTAAAACGCTCTTTGCTCTTGGTACATTTGACATGCCCTATTATTTTCAAATAATTTGAGTACAAAAATGGTACTGTAAAAATTTGCTTTTGACATTGTTTGAAAATGAATACTCCCTAATTTTATTTGTATGTAAAAGAATACAAAACCATAAGCAATTAATAACATAATACAAATTCAACTTTCCAATTGAAACCATGGAGAAAAAAAAAATCAATTACTCCTTTCGGACTCAAAATGCACAAATCCAAGAACTAGTTCTATTCTTATCACATTTTGAGTTTCTGAAAGAGTTTATAGTCAGTTGTAAGATTTCATCTTCATCCTAAAAATTCATAAATTACTCAATAGTTAAACATATATTCTGGATGCACAAGTTCCTTTAGCATAAAGTCATCATCATGGCAAATGTTAGAATAAAGAATTTACTATGATAATGCACCTAAAGATCAAAATACTGATAGAAAGAAAATGATCAAAACTAAAGGCTTATCTAGTTTTAGTTAATTAATATCTATATCAATTAAACTCGGTTTCCAGGTACTACAAAATTAATCAATTGTCACAATATTGTTATCGTAAAACAATGTTCCAGCCAAGAAGATTGAAGTGAAAAAAAAAATAATAATACTGGCAAAAATTGACTTGTTTTACCTTGAAGCTCTTATACTAACTTATGAGCCATTAAATTCTAATATCTACTCAATTCTCTCTCTCTAATTTTTTTTTTTTCTAAAACTAGTTTCTAGGACCTAGAATAAAATCATATTTCTATAGACTAGTCGTTGCGATCAGGAATACAAGCTATAGAAATTTAGTAATAAAAGATACTACCTTGATTCCTCTCAGTAAGTAATGCTTAAGATAGTGGTTGCAAGCCTTAAGCCTACTTTCTCTTTAAACCTCCTTTCTATTGATGTTCTTCTCACGTTGGGAATTATGGGTCTAGCTAGAGAGTTTTTACCTAAGACATATATTAGATAAAAAAAGTAGGCAGCCACTAAGTCGGTAATGTCAAAATATTAATAAACTAGGTACTTGTCATCTCAAATCTAAATAATTACATGCACCTTATCTTATTATAAAATGGTAGGACCTAGCTATAGATTGTAATTAGATGTGTACAGTTAACCACCAATACAAATAACAAGTAACAAAAGGACTCAATTAATATTAGTGTTAATAATAACAATATCAAGAAAATATTTAGACATATATATACAAATAGCTTTCTAGAACATTTTCTAATTATAACACATATATCCCACGTAAAAAGGTACTGATTATAAATCAAAATCACCTTAACAAGATACTCAAAGAAATAAAATAACACTAATGGTTAACCAAAATGTAAATGTGTAACGTTTTGTTAATTGGTTTAAGACACGTCAAAACTTGTACCAAAGAGTATTTTTGGAGCATTTCACTGCAAAATATCTTAAAATGTAATAAGGGTTAATAACCATAGTAATTAAAAATCAAAACTTAAAATAGTATGCAAACATAATACTAATATAAATTAAAAATGCTATGTAATCATGTTATTATTAGCTTTTTAATTATGTGAGAAATTGGGTGTCATTGGGAAATTCGAGATATCACAATTGAGCTATCTGGAAAAACTTCCAGAGGCTCAAACGCCGCGGCGCTGCTCTTTTAAAAAAAAAAAAATTATCGAAACAGCACCGCGGCGCCGTATATACAGCGTCGCGGCACCATCGGTTCTGGTCAAAATAACCAGAACCCGTTTTTCCTCTCATTTTTAACCTCTTTTTCCCTCAAAACTGTTCCACCTCTTCACCAACCTCCACCATTTGATTTCAAAACCTCATCCGAATCTCTCTACTCCCTTCAATCATCCTTCTCCTTCACTCTAATCACAAGAACTTGAAGATTCCTATAATTTCTCTACTCCCTTCAATTTTGAGTGAATGATGCTAGCGGTGGTGGAGGAGGTGTTGGCCATATAGGATCGTCATAGATGTGATCTTTGATGAATGGTGGCGGCATGATAATTTGGATCTCGAAGGGTGAACAATCATAAGTGTTGTCTTGTGATTCTTCCTGCTTGATCCACTCTTGATTCTCCTCTTCACTTGAGTCATCGTCATCAAATAAACCCAAGATCCTCCCGCTTGTGCTTGGCTCCTCATGGTGGCTTTCATCATTATTTGTGACTGGTGAATCAATCATAGCCACCGCCCTTGTCATGGCCTCAAGGGAGTCACAAAGAGACTCAAATTGTGAATAAAGAGTAGTCTCTCTTCTCTCCCACTGCTCATGATGAAGTCTTGTCTCCTCCAAAAATTATGTAAAATGATATTCAAGGTTTGGAGAAGGCTCCTCTTAGTGATGTGGAGTATCATAACATGATGCCAAAATGTTAGAATTATCTCCAAAACCGATGTGGCTTGGTAGATAATTCCAACTCCGATAGTCAAAGTCAGCTATATTTTCCAACAACCAATAAGCTTCATCAATAGATAATTGGTAGATAGAGATGGTACCATTATCTCTTTCCACCCATTTTCTTGTTTCGGGCCGAAGGTTGTTAAGGAAGTTTTGAACAATGGGGGATGGCACATGAAAGCTATGGGAATCTTCAAGTTCTTGTGATTAGGGTGAAGGAGAAGGATGACTGAAGGGATTAGAGAGATTCGGTTGAGGTTTTGAAATCAAATGGTAGAGTTTGGTGAAGAGGTGGAACGGTTTTGAGGGAAAAAGGGGTTAAAAATGAGAGGAAAAATAGGTTCTGGTTATTTTGACCAGAACCAATAGCGCCGCGTTGCTGTCCCGATAATAATTTTTTTTTTTTTGAAAAAGGCAGTGCCACGGCTCTTCCTGTAGAGCGCCGCAGCGCTTGAGCCTCTGGAAGTTTTTCCAGAGAGCTCAATGCCATGGCACCGTGAACGGAGCGCCGCGGCACTCTTCTTGTTTCGCACAAAACGTACTCAATTTGACCTGTTTTGAGGTCTATCATCCATCAAATACAAGGAACACACCCCTAAACTCAATTTTAGTTTCCAAAACAATAAAACAACAGAAATTAAAGCAAAACAAGAGGTATGAATTAGGTTGACTCCCACTTAGCGCTTGGTTTAACCGTCCTCAGCCTGACTTTCTTCAGCATTTTCACTTTGGATCTCCAAGGGAGATTTCTTCAACGACTCTCGGCTCGCCTCATAGTAGTGCTTGAGGCATTGACCATTTACCCAAAAAAATAGCTCAATCCTTTGCTTCTAGCCTAATAGCTCCAAATGGGAAAACCTTGCAGACAGGGAACGGACCGGACCATCTCAATTTGAGCTTTCCGGGAAATACCTTGAGTCTTGAGTTAAAAAGGAGGACTTGTTGTTCGGTTTTAAACTCTTGCCTAAAGATCATTTTGTCGTGCCATGTTTTTGTCCATTCCTTGTAGAATATTGCATTCTCATACGCTTTATTCCGGAATTCTTCCAATTCGTTGAGTTGCAATAATCATTGTTCCCCAGCGGCCTTCAAGTCAAGATTCAACCTCTTGATTTTCCAAAATGCTTTATGTTCCAGCTCAACGGGTAGGTAACATGCCTTCCCAAATACTAATCGGTAAGGTGACATACCGATTGGTGTCTTGAAAGCCGTCCTGTAAGCCCAAAATGCATCTTCAAGCTTGGATGACCAATCCTTCCGATTTGTGCTCACTGTTTTCTCCAAGATTTGTTTCACCACCCGGTTGGATATTTCAGCTTGCCCATTATATTGAGGGTGATACCCAAATACGATCTTGTGTCTCACTCCATAACGACCTAAGAGAGAATTGAACAACTTGTTACAAAAATGCATACCTTCATCGCTGACGATCACTCTTGGAGTGCCAAACTGGGTAAAGTTGTTCTTGTGAAGGAATTTCAACACCACTTGGCATCATTTGCTGAAGTGGCTATTACTTCCACCCATTTTGATACGTAATCCACCGCTAACAAGATATATTGGTTTCCAAAAGACGGAGGGAAAGGTCCCATAAAATCTATTCTCCATAAATCAAAAATCTCAATTTCAAACATGTTAGTCAACGGAAGTTCATGATATCCCATTCTTTGGCACCGGTCACAAGTTTTTACAAAAGTATAACTATCACGAAAAATTGATGGCCAATAAAAACCAGATTGCAATACCTTTGTGACGGTCCTTGTTGGACCGAAATGACATCCATAAGCTGATGCATGACAAGCAAGGAGAATGTCTCTAACTTCTTCTTTTGGGATGCACCTTCGGATTATTTGATCAGAACACTTCTTGAATAAAATTGGATCGTCCCAAAGATAACTTCTCACATCATAGAGAAATTTCTTCATTTGTTGGCTAGACATACCTGGTAGCAACACTTTACAAGCAAGATAATTAACAATGTCAGCAAACCAAGGAAGATTTACCTCTACTCCAAAGAGTTGCTCGTCCAGAAATATTTCATTGATGTTTAATTGATCTTCCGCTTCTTCCACTTCTAGCCTTGAAAGGTGATCAGCTACGACATTCTCGCTCTCCTTTTATCACGAATCTTCATATCAAATTCTTGGAGCAATAGGATCCACCGTATCAATCGGGGCTTGCCATCATTCTTTGCAAACAAGTTTCAAATAGTGGCATAGTCTGTATACACAATCACCTTGGACCTAATAATATAAGATCGAAACTTGTCACAAGCATATACCACCGCCAACATCTTCTTTTTGGTAGTAGTGTAATTCTTTTGACAATCATTGAGAGTACGACTAGCATAATAAATAGCATGAAAAATCTTGTTTCTTCGTTGGCCAAGAACCGCACCAACGGCATAGTCACTCGCATCACAGATGATCTCAAAAGGTTCACTCCACATAGGTGCAACAACAATAGGAGCGAAAGTTAACTTCTCTTTGATAGCATTGAAAGCAACCAAACAAGCATCATCAAAGATAAAAGGGACATCTTTTTCAAGCAAATTGCTTAAGGGTTTAGCTACCCTTGAGAAATCTTTGATAAACCTCCGGTAAAATCCTGCGTACCCAAGAAAACTTCGAATACCCTTCACATTAGTCAGTGGAGAAAGTTTTTCTATCACCTCTATTTTGCCCGGTCTACCTCAATATCCTAAGAGGATATTCTATGGCCAACGACAATGCCTTCCCTAATCCTAAAGTGACATTTCTCTCAATTGAGTACAAGGTTCTTTTCTTCACATTGTTGCAATACAAGGGCTAGATTATGTAGGCAATGGTCAAAGGTAGAACTAAACATAGAAAAATCATCTGTAAAGACCTCCATAATTTCCTCAATCATATTCGAAAAAATTGCCATCATGCAATGTTGAAAAGTGGTGGGAGAATTACATAAACTAAAAGGCATTTTGCGAAAAGCAAACGTACCATAGGGACAAGTGAATGTAGTCTTCTCTTGATCTTCTGGTGCGATAGCTATTTGATTGTAGCCCGAATAGCCATCAAGGAAGCAATAATAATCATAACCCACCAACAGGTCAAGCATTTGGTCAATGAATCGAAGTGGAAAATTTTTAGGTTGCCTTGTTCAACTTGCTGTAGCCAATGCAAACACACCACCCCATTACCATTTTTAAAGGAATAAGTTCATTCTTCTCATTTTTTATCACCGTTATTCCTTCTTTTTTTGGCACCACTTGAACCAGGCTCACCCAAGAACTACCGGAGATAGCATAGATAATCCCCACGTTAAGAAGCTTCAATATGTCAGCTCTCACAACTTCCTTCATAGCTGGATTTAACCTCCTTTGATGCTCAATAGAAGGTTTGAAAGTTTCCTTTATCAAAATCCTGTGCATGCATATAGTAGGGTTAATACCCTTGATATCGTAAATGGACCAACCCAATGCACTTTTATGTACTCTCAAGACAACAAGGAGCTTGTCTTCCTCTTCTTGAGTCAAAAATGACGAAATAATAACCGGGAATTTAGAGTCCTCATCCAAAAATGCATAGCGGAGGTGATTGGGCAATTGTTTCAAAACTAGCTCATTTGTGGTTGAGCTAGCTAATTCACTCTCCTTTTTGGGTTTCTCAATGGCACAAATTTTCATACTCACACCACCATGGCAATTAGACTTAGCTTCCATAGGCAAGACATCAAAATCAAGCATACAATTAACATGATCCTCATTAATACTGTAACAAGATTCACCAAATTCCGTAGTAGGAAGTGTTCCTTTCCGGAAATGAGATTTCATAAGACAATGCTACAACGGGTCATATGACAACATATCATGAATAGCATTCCTCACACAATAGTCAAGCACATCAAGTCGATTGCAAGAATAAACTTCATTGGGAAATTTCAAAGTATGGTGAAGATTGAATTGTACCTCTTTGTCATTCACCCAGAGTGTTAGCTTCCCACTATGTACATCAATAAGCGCTCTTCCAGTAGCCAAAAATGGACGACCAATAATAATTGAACATTAAAGACTAACAATTGGACGCAGTTTTGTTTTGTATGCTAAACCTATAAGCTATTTATTCATTATACTTGTTTGATCTAACTGGCCATTGTTAGATATTAATTACTAAATGTTAATACATACTTTTGTACTTAGTTTTTAAATTAACAATACCGTAAGCTGCTCTTCTTTCATACTAATAATCGGAAAACCTTGATATATGGGTTAACACAGAGTGAGGTTTAGCATTTTATTGCACTATTTTTATTTATTTATATTTTTGATTGTATGTAAGTATATAAGCAATGATCATTAAATATCTTGAATTATATATAACGCGACTTTGTGGGTGTCGTAAGATGCACATATTGTATTAATTATGTTTTAATTAATGATCTCCACTTGTTAAAAATTAAAGAAAAATACCTATTACTACCCAATCTCTATCCCATCCCATTAGAGATAATAGGTTTTCACGTCTATTCTGGTATAACTTGAACCTAAGACCGAGATATCAGATAGTGGGTACTCCTACGACTTGAGCCAACCCACTTCGTTAATTAATTATGTCTATGTCTTCACGAATCACAATGACAATTCATATAGTTTTTTATTCTAATATACATCTTAATCCTAGAGAAAGGAAATGGTATCAATCTAGTTAATAGTACTTATATAATTTTCTCTTTATAATCCTCCAATCTTCTCTTCTTTGACATTACATCTTTCATGAATTTCACATAATTGGGCATTTGCTCCAAAGCATCTACAAAAGGAATGTTGATATGCAATTTCTTAAAAATCTCAATAAATTTAGCAAATTAAGAATCAAGTTTCTTCTTTTGGAATCTTTGGGGGTAGGGCAAACGTGTATTAATGAGAGGTGGGTTGTCTGGAAACGAGATAGACTTAGGTTTCGGAATTACCTCACTTGGTTCTTCACCAATATCCTCCTTTGCTTCATCAAACACATTTGCCTTTTGCTTTGGGACTTCAACCTCTTTCTTGCTTCTAAGAGTGATGGCCTTACAATGATCTTTTGGATTAGTCTCTATGTCACTAGGAAATTTCCCAGATGTTTGCCCCATGATTGAATTAGCTAGTTGCCCAATTTGCACTTCCAACGACTTCATGGTTGCATTCATGTTATTGTAATGAGTTTCGATGTTGTTGAGGTGAGCTTCATCCTTGTTGAATCTTCCTCTAGTCTCCGAAATGAAAGTACTCAAGATGTCCTTCAAAGATGGTTTCTTCTCCACCAACGGTTGATTAAGTCCTGGAGGTGGTTGCAAGACATTCCTATTGTTCGCATAGGAGAAATTTTCATGATTTTGAAGGCTCGGATAATAATGAGTAGGCAAGTTGTTTGACATGTTGTTGCCCCAGTAGTTGAAATTTCAGTTGTTCAGGTCATTGACTTGTTCAAGATCACATCTATCATTTCCAAATGAAGCATTAGACACTCCTATAGGTTCCCTACTTGATTGAGCTTCTCTAGTAGTCAAGGTGGAGATTTGGCTTGTCAAAGCCAATACTTGAGCGGTAAGATCGGCTATAGGATCAACTTCATTCACATTGGCCATCCTCTTCAAGATTGATCGCTCGTTGGGCCATTAGTAATTATTGGAAGCCATCTCCTCTAACAACAATTGAGCTTCATCGGTGGTTTTAGATAAAAGAGTACCGCCGGTTGCCACACCTCGTTTGCCCATTCAACCCATTGCAGAAAGGTTGACTTTGGAACCAATCTTGGTATCCATGTTGAGGACACTTCCGGATCAAGTGCTTGAATCTCTCCCATACTTCATAGAGTGGTTCAAAGTCCAATTGCCGGAATTGAGCTATTTCGCCACGTAATTGAGAGGTCTTCGAAGGAGGAAAGAACTTCGACAAGAATCGTTGAGCCACGTCTTCCCATGTTGCAACACATCCTGGTTGTAAAGATTGTAGCCATCCCCTTGCCTTGTCCCTAAGAGAGAAAGGCAATAAGCGCAAGCGAATATAGTCCTCCGAATCACCATTCATCTTGATATTGTCATAAATCTCCAAAAACATCGCCAAATGCACATTCGGGTCTTCGCTAGGCAAGCCACCATATTGGTTTTGTTGAACCATGTTGATGAGAGCCGGTTTCAACTCAAAATTATTGGCATTGATGGTTTGTCTCCGAATTCCCGAATAGTTCTTGTTGACAATGGGCTTGAAATAATCCCGTAAGGCTCGAGCTTGTTGAGGATTTGCTTGGGGATTATTAGGTTCTTCCGCCATAGTTCGAGCTTGTTGTTGTCTTTTTTGTTGTCTTAGCCTTCTACAAGTACGTTCAATTTCGGAATCAAGTGGTAGTAATTCCGAGCTATGAGCTCTTTGCATAAGCTACAAACAAACAACACCTATCAAGCAAAAAGAATGGAACAAAATAAGTAAAAAGAGTAAAGAATTCTAAATTAAAATCAAGATTACTTGGTAATGATATTAGTAATAATTCAATTACCAATCCCCGGCAAAGGCACCAAAAACTTGTTACGCTTAAATGCATATACGTAAAATAACTGCAAGTGCACGGGTCGTAATCAAGTAATAAAATGATAAGTAGAGTTGTCGATCCAATGAGGAATTGTTTATTAAATTATCGTTAATTACCGAAATTATCGTGACCTAACTTTATCTAGCCAACCAAATTAAATGAATTTGTTGATAAATAAATACAAAGATAAAAATAAATACAAAAATAAAATATGGAAGCTCTATGCACAAATGTACTAGAAGATTGAATTCACCTAACTATCAACTATGTGTTTTGATTACCAATAGTATTCTAATCAATTATTCCTATTTATAAGCCAAGAACCTAAACGTATTTCTACTCCCTCTCTTGAGTGCCGAGTGAAATCATTCCTAAATCTTGGTTCTAATATCTCTATTCTGAACCTAGAAATTAATAATTCATTATGTTCAATGGTTCTTTGATTATGGCTTCAAAGGAATTATAGGTTTTCTCAAACTCTACAGAATCCTAGGTTATGCTATCCTATCATTGTTTCTAAAATTTCCTTTCTCAAGTGCCAAATTCTAGAAACCAAATCATCTAACTAGCAGCTAATTAGTTGAGAAACATTAAGCATGGAATAGCATAAATAAATTCAACAATAACATCAAAGAACATATTAGAAATCAAGACATAGAGTCAAAGTTTAAATTACACCAAATCCCAAGCATATATCATTTAATTCAACATAGGAGAATCCAATACTAATCTCAACAAGAATTTCATATATCCAAATATATTCAATAATCAAGCAAAATACAAAATTCAAAAGAGACTAGGGTGAGAAAGAGGATGAGAAAAACTCTTTTGTAGAGGTAAAACTTCAAGCTTCAATCTCTTCAAGCCACTCTCTCAAGCATCCTCTCCAAGATTTTTGCTCCAAGCTCCTTCCTCTCTAGAAATTTTTAGCTCTCAAGTTTAGGTCTTCTCTCCAGCTCTCCACACCTCAAATGGAGGCTTAAGGATACATTTAAGGGCCTCCAAGGTGACTTAGGCTGGGTGTAATGTCAATTATTCGATCAGATGGTATCAATGATCCAGATTGGCTCTAAAAACTCACTTAAAATGCCAGTGCAGTGGTGCTCTAGCCTCGGGAAGTCAGGTTTCTAGGGAGCACCGCGGCGCTCTCGGCTCTAGAATTCGGTACGAACAGTTTTCTTCCCGGGAGTGCTATTTCTTCGTTTTAGCTCCGTTTTGCCTGATTTGTATTGCGTTGCGTTTGTATCAGAGCAACTTTCATTTAAAATGGTTGAAATATCCATATTTGGCACCATTTTATCTTGGTTCTCATTTATTTACAAGAAGTGCAAAAATAAAGTAAAAACACATCGAACCAACAAAAATGCTTGAGAACTTACAAATATTTGAGTTGAATGATACTTGATTTGTGAGTGAATTAATCACTCATCACTCACCCCCCTAATTCCTCTCACTTTCTGGTGTTTGATTTATTTTTGGGATAATTGTCATGGTAGCTTGACAAGCTTGTTTAGCATATGTATGACGTTTCCTATCTCTTTATTAATTAGTTCCTATTCTATATCGTCTTTTTTTTTCTATGTCAAATTTATTTAGCCAATAGGAGTGTATTTACTAAGTGAATCTATCAGGATGATATTTCTCTAAAATTAAGTACTTAGAAATACAAATAATTTTATGTAAAGTATTTGGACATTGGTCTTAAGGTTTAATTAGATTCGTTTTACCATAAATTATGAATCAACAAAGGTTTTTTAACTAATTAATTAAAATTTTCTCAAATCATTAAAAGAAGATTTTTCTTGAGAAATTAAAACTAATAGAAAGTTTTATGATTTTGAAATTTGGTTACTTTTGAGGACTAAAAATGAAAATTTGAAGTACTTAATTATCCTGGAATTTTAGAAAATCGTTGTTTATCACTGTTTCAACTTAAAATTATTAAAAGTCACGGCTTTGGATTTTCGGTCTTAACAGATTTAGTTTCAAAGCTTCAAGCTTCAGATCCGTCTGGGATCTTGCCTGTGACATTTTGTGTTTAAAAAGGGTTTTGGAAAAGTATTTGACAAATACCTCATACATCAATTAGGAATTGATTAAATATATTGTCTTTGCTCCAATTCATTCTAAATCCTTGGTTGACCTCCTTAGAGTGGAATTCTGATATCCTTGAGATGGTTATACCCTTGAAATTCTAGTCTCAGAAGTATCGGGGATGACACAAGATTATTGAATTCTACTCCTATCGAAATTCCTATATTCGAGACATTCATACTTGCACTCCTATGTTCATTATGGTGATAAGCTATATGAACCTCGTAGGTTCTAAGATAGCAATTTGGTATCTTATATCTTGATTGGCGTAACTTGACATTATTTGTGCTTGTGTTGAAATGTTTAAATTGATGATACTTTTTGCATGACATATTGCTTGTGGATTAACAAATTAGTATGATATGTTGAGTTTGCTTAAATGTTGCATTGCACTAGTTTTGAGAAATTTATTTTATGGCCCTTTAATAGGAAATTTTGGAAATTGGTTAGACTTTAAACCTGATTAATTAGTTTTGAAACTTTAGGAAATTCCAAGTTGATAATTTTGGTTTAGAATGAGGTAGACATTTGCATTTGGCCAATGAATTATCTTTAATTTCAAATGAACTACATACATCTTAATTTTGAGTAATGGTTGGGTGTATGTGATCCATATCTTTCAAAGAGTGTATCCTATAAAGAAAAAAAAAAGGTAAGAGTACCACTTTCAGTCTGATCTTTGTAAAAATTGACAATATTATAAAATTTGAATAATTGCTTTTTTTAAAATTAATTGTGGTACTAGTAAGGTTTTAGTGCACATTTATAGGTATTGAATGAAAAATAAAAGTCTTTCTATCAAGTAAAGTTTCTATGGACTTAAGGTTCCAAAGAATATTCTAGTTTTAAAAATGAGTAAATATTCTTGATAAATATTTTCCAACTTCTACTTGTCACTTAATTTTGAATTTAAGGAAGGCTTTGGAATATTGATTTATAAAATGACTTGGACTTAAACATAAACAAAATTGATTTCTTGGAAAAAAGAATCTTTGGTGTGATTTATATATGGTTTTATGGCAAACTTTTAAAAGATATGCTTACATATTATAAAACCTTGTTGTTATGACCTCATTTGCCTTATTGCTTGGATTTAGTTATCCTTCCAAGCTTTTCATTATGTATATGTGGCTTGTTTATTTGAGGTATGTATGATTTTGGTGATTAATGGATTGTTAAATCTTTGGTGTGCAATAAATATCTTGTTCATTGGATAAGTAAGTCAAGTGGGATTGACTTTGCATTATTTGCCTCAATTGGATAATTGGATATTTGTGTAACTAATTTTAACTTGGTTTTCTAAGTATTGGGAACTCCTAGTGTTGGACACTTAGGATGACATTTCATTTGAATTTTTGAAAAAAAATATTTTAGTTCTGAATACCAAAGCCTTGGAGAGACTTATTAGGTGGTGCATAATGATACATGGTATCTTCTTTGAAATTAAAATTTGAACTTTTAAACTTATAGAGTTGTGCATATTATAAATCTGTTGGCTATATAAAAAAATTTACACTTGACACACTCTATTATTTTTTAAAATGCTTTATAGATTCTTTCCATTGTTAAAATGTCTTCCAAACTATTTTTAATAAAATTATTAGAGTGTAGTGACTTCGAAGTTATAAAACTCAAAGAAAGCCTCAATAAAGTATCACATAAAGTTTTTCATTAATAAATAATTATAGAAAATTATTTGCACAATGTGATTTTCTAACAAAAAGAAGATTTGTTTTTAAATTTACTAGAGACGTGTTTGAGAACTTTTGAAAAGTTTTGAAAATTTATATGTTTAATTATGATTTAAAAGAAATTGACATGTTTTAAGTGCTTGATAGCTTAACTAGTAAACTATACATCAAGCGAAAAACTTCTTCTTGTCTTACTTACTTAGCGTAGTAAGTGGAATTGGTGTATTAAATGCGAAATTGATTGACTACTGATGACAAGATTCAATGTTGTCGATGTATTCCCTCTTAGCATTAATGAGTGAGTACTACTTGAGGTACTATGCTTGTATTGACTCTTAGGAATTTTTGGAGACTCTGGTTGTAATCTGTTGTAGATTAGAGTCATCATTGAGTTTGTAGATTAGACTCTGGTTCCAATCAAGAGGAAGGTGGATGTGTTTTCAGTCTTCAAAATATTCAAAGCGTGCATAGAGCTTGAATCTGGAGAAAAGATCAAGTATTTGAGGAGGACAATAGAGGAGAATACACAAGCAATAAATTTGATAGCTTCTGTTAATAAGAAGGTATCAAGAGACAGTTCATAGCAGTGTACACTCAACAAAATGGAGTGGCAGAGTGGATAAACAGAACCTTGTTCGAAAGGACAAGAGCAATGTTGAGAGCTACAGGTCTACCTAGACAAAAATGTCTGTTATGTGATTAATCGGTCTCCATCAACTGCAATTGATATGAAGACACTGATGGAGATGTGGACTAGTAAGCCAGCTGATTATTCTTGCTTACATACATTTGGAAGTCCTGTGTACATGATGTATAATACTTAAGAAATCATAGAACTTAATTCAAAGTCTAGAAATGATATATTCTTGGGATATGTTGATGGAGTCAAGGGGTATCGCTTACGGGATCCTACTGCCTATAAGGTTATCATCAGCAGAGATGTAATATTTGCAAAGAATAAACTGCAAGAGAAGGGAGACGATAGCAGACTAAAAACTACTACAGTTCAGGCAGAAAAGTATGCTGAAGATTCAAATTCTTCTGAAATAGCACTAGAGCACGAAATAGAAGAACCAGTCGGGGAAGAGGCTTCTGAGATTCGTCGATCAACTCGTGTGAGAAGACCACCGGCATGGCACTTGGATTTTGTCACTGAGAGCAAAATTTCATACTGCTTTCTAATAGAGGGTGGAGAGCCAACAACTTTCTATGAGGCTACCAAAAGCCCGGATGTTTCCTTGTGGATGATAGCAATGCAAGAAGAGATTGAAGCCCTTCACAAGAACAAGACATGGGATCTTGTTTTGCTTTCACAAGGAAGGAAGGCCATTGGCAACAAATGGGTCTACAAGATCAAGCATGATAGCAATGATCAAGTGGAGCGGTATCGTGCGAGATTGGTGGTAAAGGGATATGCTAAAAAAGAAGGTACTGACTTTAACGAGATATTTTCACCTGTGGTTCGACTGGCAATAGTGAAAACTGCTTTTCTTCATGGAGAACTTGAAGAAGAAATTTATATGCTCCAAGCAGAAGGTTTTGCTCAAATAGGCGAAGAGAAATTGGTTTGCAGGTTAGACAAATCTCTATACGGTTTCAAACAGGTGCCGAGGTGCTGGTATAAGAGATTCGATTTCTTTATTATAAGCCTTTGGTACAACAGACTCTGTTCAGACCACTGCATATATACTTTAGAAGGTTTGATGAAAATAGTGATTTCATTATCTTATTGTTGTTTATGGATGACATATTAGTAGCGGGCCTCAACAAAGGTAGAGTCTAAGAATTGAAGGCACAATTGGCTAGGGAATTTAATATGAAGGACTTGGGACTAGCAAACGAAATTATAGGAATGCAAATTCGCCGAGACAGAGGTCACAAGAAGATTTAGTTTTCTCAGAAGAATTATTTGAAGAAAATCTTACGACGCTTTAATATACAAGATTGTAAACTGATCTTGTGACATCCAGCTCCTCACAAAATTAAGAGAGCCAATAATAAACATGCTCTAATTGCATATTAGGCATCTAGAAGTCATTAATACCAGTTTTATAAAAACAAGCTCATTCATTATGTTATGTGCATTCACATACATGTTATTGTACTAATGATTGCTGAAGTGTTCCGATGTAGTGTAAAGGTTCAATACCCTCAGAAAGGGAGAGCTCGGTGTGTGAAAAGAACAAAGGATATAATTATAAAAGTAATACTATGTGCACATGCATTAAGATCGTACTTGTTGATAACTTGGTCAAATAGTAGTTTTTCGGTATAATGCAATTTTCACTCACTTCGAAGCCAAATTGTGTGTTTAGCACGTCAAATAGGCTTAATTTAATGTCTAGAAATCATTTAGGGCATTTTATTTGTTGGCTCCAGGTAAGCACGAGGTGGCATTCTGAACACTAATTTGTATTTAGTTGCACTAAGCTAGCTTAGATTAAGCTTAATCGCATTACGTCATTTTTGTGCATTCTAATAATTAAGTGCTAATACTATGTTTGCTATGTTAATTGGAGTGTAATTGACTTTCTTTTTATGTTTAATGATTGGTTATAGGGCTAGGTTCCACTAGATTACAATAAGATTGGCCATATGGGATTATAGGTCAAAGTATGACTAGTTTTAACCTTCTAAGCTAGGTTTCACCGTTTTAGTCTATACTTGGGTGTATAGGATGGACCAGCAACGTGGTGAGTATGCTAAGGATTTTTTAGAGCCGGACACACGGAAAGCAATGAGCAAAATACCCAAAATACTCCTTAGAATTTAAGTTATGCTATTTCTTAGCTATTAAGTATCACTTTTTGACCAAATCTGGTCATTTGCTTTCCCTTTCTCTCCAGTCATGACCTGAGCCTCTCCAATACCTTCTTACACTTCTCTCAACTCCTCTTATCCATATCCAAGAGTTTCCTAGTAGTAGAACACAAATTGGAGCTCTAGAAAGCAAGATATACCAAAACTAGTCAAGGTAGCTCTACTAAGTTCTTCTTTCTATGTCTTGTCCTTTAATTTCAATTCTCTACTTGTTCCCACTTAAATATTGGTTTCATCAGGTTCTCTTAAGTTCAAAAATCTATTGCTAAGCCTTGGGAATCAGTTTGGTGGAGATAGAAGGGAAGAAGTCTAGCAAAGACTCAAACTAGTCAAGGTAAGGTTTAAGTAGGATTTTAAATTTGTAGTGAATTTTCTTTATTTCAGCTCTAAAAGCTAAGCTATTACTTGATGAATAATGGTCCTAGGAACCCTTATCTATTGCTAGAAACATAAAATTTAAGTGGAGGATTAGTGTTAAACCTAAAGCCCCAAAGTTTGCTATTTATAGAGTTAAGTGTTTTTATGTGTAATAGATTACGTTTTCTATGTTTGTAATATAATTTTTTAAATTTGGATTGTATATCTTATTGATCCTATTGTCTATTACACTCAATTGGTGACTGGTTATGATGACACACAAATGTAAAAGTGGTTTTAAACTTGTTTAAACTGGAAAAGAGTTCAAGTGCACTTAGATTGTTCTAAGTGATCCTCTTGATGTGTATATGTGAGAATTGGATTGTTAATTGTTATTGCTGGTCTAAAACTATGATTTTAATCATGTGAGAATGTCCTAAAAATAGGGAAGTGCTGTCCAAATGTTTTTAAAATGAAATGGCACCATTTAGGAGCGAATGGTCTAGTTTTTACAAAATGATGTGCCATTTTGGATCATATTGTGTTAATGAACTAACATTCATATTTTAATACTTTTGAACAGTTTTTCAATGTTAGTTATTGATTGTCAAGTGCCTTAGGTGATTTATATACTTCCGAGCCATTTTAAGATCAAGTTTCTTAATTTGGTGAAAGTTGTCATTTCGGTCTTGTTCAACTATTTTAATGCATTCTTTTTGTAAAATGTGCATCATGAATAATAGTAATTTATAACAGGTGATTAGCACACCAATCTCTAGAGGATATTGACTCTTTCCACTATCGATTCCTATTCAGGACACGAGGTAAGTAAAGTACTCAACTGCAACACAAGAATTATGTGCTATATAAGTATCTATTATGTTTCCACGTTTTATATTTATTCTGGATATGAGTATGACCATTGGTATTTTGATTTCAGCATAAATATGCTTGGTAATTTTGGTGTGGTATTATTATGTATACCATATAACCACGCATATTTTATGAAAAAGTTTAAGAAGGGTAATATGATTTATGAAATGCCTTAGTATTATTGTGTAAAACTATTTTATCATAGAAAAGTTAAGACCAGGTAACTTTCAGAAGGTTTTGTGTCACTATTACGGGGAAGCGGGATAAATATTTATAGTTTCAGAGTGGTAGCCCCAGGAGAGGGGGAAGGGTAACAGGATTAGTCATAAGGTTTGCCACCATATTCCTCCTCCAAGTTATATAATAGATTACACTACAGTCTTGGGCTGCCTTATCTCTTGAGCTTGACGGGGTAACGATGGACTAAGGTTAGTAACGAGCTAAACCATGGTAAGAGCCGACAAGAGGAGAGCCCATGGGATATCATTAGTTCAGGAAACCCTGCAGGCACAGTGCTGAACCGAACAGTGGGCACAAGATAGGGAAGGATCTAAAGAAAAATATTTATATCGAAACATTTAAGCAAGCATGGTCATACATTTAATTCAAAGAAACATGTCATCCATTACTTTACTTACTGAGCTGTAGCTCATTGTAGTCTTGTGTTACAAGTAATGATTAAAATGATAGTCTGAGCTTGTGATTTGGAGTAGAGGCCCAACCTTGATGTTGTACATATGGATATTTTGACCATGTGGGGGCCTAGTTTGTCTATTTTGGGATGTTTTGCAGTCTCTCAATGAAGTTATTTTTAGTTCGTCTCTTTTGGTACCTAATTACCATTTTTCGTTTTGTAATATATGTATATATTGATCACACTATGTATGTAAGTAAGGTCAGCTATCTATAAAGTTTTAAAGAAAAGAAAAAGTTCAAATTAGCCCGTATTTTTGGAATAACGAATACAAGATTATTTTCCAAAAATAACGCCTTGTAAAAAAAAAAAGTTAGTAAATCCCCATTAGTAGTATGTGGATAAAAGGAAGGGCATTACAAGTTGGTATCATAGCAGAGGTTTAAATCGTTTTTGTAGACCGTCCATATGTACATGTCAAGGAAGGGAATCACTCAGCTCACAAGTAAGTATTTATATGCATTAGTTTATATTTGTTGCATTTTTCATGTATATTATTGGCTAATATTTACTAGGACAAG
>JXTC01000588.1:0-30327 GCA_002914845.1 Trema orientale | reverse complement strand
GACTTACAGGGCCAATTTCATATGGACAGGCTGTAGAGAAAGCTTTACGAGCTGAACATCGAGAAGAGAAGATATTAAAAGCTAGAGCTTCTACCGATTTTCCTCGTAGAGATTTTCAGCCCAATGCAAGTCGTTTCAATGACAATAAATGAAGAGGTCAATTTTTCCAAGGTGGGTCAGAACAAAATAAGAGGTTTAATAGCAGACAACAGAGTGGACAACAAAGGAGACAATAGTGATAACGATGTGAAAAATGTGGTAAGAACCATCTAGGAGAGTACAGAGCGCATACCACAGTTTGTTATAAATGTGGTAAGGAGGGTCATTTTAAAAGAGAGTGCCCACTGTGGAAGAATGAGCAGAAGAAAGAAGAACCTAGGAAGACTAATGCTAGGGTGTTTGCACTCACTCACGCTGATGCAAACACAGATCCTTTAGTTGTTTCAGGTGAGATTCTTATCGCTGATATACCTACACATGCATTAATAGATTCTGGTGCCACACATTCATTTGCAACCATAACATATGTGAGGAGATTGGGTAGACTCCCAGATCAGTTGCCAGAGGTATTCAGTACGGCGTTGCCATCGGGGGAAATATTATATTCAGATCAGTGGCTAAAAGGAGTCCCATTACAGATAGATGATAGAGAGCTATTTGTGGATCTTGTGATGTTAGAAACGGAAGAATATGAGGTGATACTTGGTATAGATTGGCTTTCTAAGTATAATGCTACTATTGACTGTGGAAAGAAAAGAGTGATATTCCAACCTTCTGAAGAAGATCAGTTAATTTTCATTGGCACTCCACCAAAAATTAGTCTACCTATCATTTCTGCTTTGAAGGCGAAAAAATTGTTGGACAATGGTTGTTTAGGGTATTTAGCTAATGTAATAGATACGTCTATGGAACAACAATTGAGACCAGAAGATGTACCAATAGTTAGGGATTTCTTAGAAGTGTTTCCGGATGAATTACCAACGTTTGGTATTGAATTATTACCTAGTACTGCACCAATATCGAAGGCACCCTATAGAATGGCACCTGCAGAGTTGAAAGAATTGAAGACACAATTACAGGAACTCATGAACAAAAAGTTCATCAGACCTAGCTATTCACCATGGGGCGCTCTAGTTTTATTTGTCAAGAAGAAAGATGATACCATGCAGATGTGTATTAATTACAGAGAATTGAATAAAATGACAATCAAGAATAAGTACCCACTTCCTAGGATTGATGATCTGTTTGACCAATTACAGGGTTCAGCTGTATTTTCCAAGATTGACTTGAGATTGGGATACCATCAGTTAAAAATTAGAGAAGAAGATGTGCCAAAAACAGCCTTTCGGACTCGTCATGGTCATTATGAATTCTTGGTAATGCCATTCGGATTGACCAACGCCCCAGCAGCCTTTATGGATATGATGAATAGAGTCTTTAAAGACTATTTAGACAAGTTTGTAATAGTGTTCATTGATGATATTCTAGTTTATTCACAGTCCAAAAATGAACATGAGGAGCATTTGAAACTTACATTGCAGAGGTTGAAGGAGAAGCAACTTTATGCAAAGTTTAAAAAGTGTGAATTCTTGCTTGAAAAAGTTGCCTTTTTGGGTCATATAGTTTCCAGTGAAGGTATTTCAGTGGATCCAGCAAAGATGAAAGCGGTTAGTAAGCAGTCAAGACCGAATAATACTTCTGAGATACGAAGTTTTCTAGGATTGGCAGGTTACTACAGGAGATTTGTGGAGGGATTTTCTAAGATAGCTATACCTCTTACACAACTCACTAGAAAGAATTAAAAATTTGAATGGACTGAGGCTTGTGAGAGAAGTTTTCAAGAATTGAAACAAAGATTGATTTTAGCCCCAATACTCACTATTCTATCTCGATTAGGAAACTTTGTAATTTATAGCGATGCGTAAAGAAAGGATTGGGGTGTGTGCTAATGCAGAATAGTAAGGTAATAGCTTATGCGTCCAGACAATTGAAAGACTACGAGCAGAAATATCCTACTCATCACCTAGAGTTAGCAGCAGTTGTATTTGCTCTCGAAATTTGGAGACACTATCTGTACGGGGAACATTGTGAAATATACACTGACCATAAGAGTCTCAAACCATTTAAAAGTAAATGGACTAGTTTTTATGAAAGTAGGTGATATTTTAGTTCATTTTGTGATTAGGCTTCCTTATTTTGTAAAAGTTGTGATTCGGTCTTGTGTTTATTTTCTTTAAGCATTTTATATTATAGTGATCATCTTAGTAATAAAATTGACATCAGGTTGTCCATACATCTTGCCACAGAGGATACTGACCCTTTCCACTATCTTTTCTACCGGACACAAGGTAAGTAAAAATTTATTTTAACTGCATCACAAGAACATTAGTAGATACAAGATATTTTCCTACATGCTTATGTGTATTATTTCAAGTATATATTATTTATATGGTTATTATTTTGTTCATGAAAGACATAAGTATGACATGATCATTTAAGCATGATCTTCAAAGAAGTAAAGTTTTCAATGCATTGGACTTAAAGCAGTACCATTGTACTAATTTTACGAGATATGTTTTGATTACATTGTTTAGTCTGTCTACATTGGGTAAGTACGGTTTGCATAGGAATCCTTCCCGCATAGGTGGGTACGGCTTACCGACTGTCGGGACTGAGCATTGTACTATGAGATTTATTAAGTGCATTACCTAGTTGGTCTACGTTGGATAGGTATAGTTCGCATTGGCCATATGTTTCATTCTCGCACAGGTGGGCACAGTCTATCGACTACTGCGACTTTGTAGTGTACTCATGGACCCTATAAAGAATGTTTTCTAAGAAAAGTGTATTCAAATAAAAGGTTATAAAAGAAAGAGTACAATGAGAATTTCAGTAAAGTTTATGCATAACATATTCACGAGCATTCATGATCTTTACTTACTGAGCATTAGCTCATTTAGTTCATGTGATGCAGATGAGGAGATATACGATGTATAGTGTTACTGATTGGCTAGCACGCTTTCTTGTCGCCATGATCATACAGATGTAGACGAACTTGACTTATGGGCAGTATTTCCTTTGTATTTTGTTTTTCTGATATGTTGTAAATATTACTGCTGATGGCAAGATAAACTGATAACGAGTTTTTGGTTGTATATTTTGTGAAGATACTTTCAAAAAGTAAATGCCGTGCAGTTTTTTTTGTTTTAAAGCTTGAAAAGTTTAAATTTGGCCCACTTTTTTGCAAAACTAAAAATATAGTTTATGAAAGAATAATACTTCCTAGTTTGACCTAAAGAGTCATGTGGTTAAGCTATGGGGTGTTACAACTTCTCTCTCTAGAAATAGGAGAAAAAACTCTCTCTAAAAAATTTAAGAGAGAACAAGTGGGATACTAGGAGGAATTTCTAGACTTGAATTCTCTCTTAGAAAGGAAGAGGATTTAGAATGGGATGCAAAACAAGTGATGAAATCCCCATATTTATAGAACTTGAAAGGTGGTGAGAACACCACCTTTTACTATTGCTATTACGGCTATCCTTTTCATTATTGCTATTACGGCTGCCTTTTTTACTATTACAATTACGGCTGCCCTTTTCACTGCTGTTATTGCGACTGGTTGGTGAGCATTTTTTTTTTCTTCCTATAATATGAACAACAACTGCAATAATGTGGTTGGTAGTGCCACAATTATTGATTTATTCAACATTCTCCCGTTTGAAGACTTGATTTTAATCATGTCTTCACGCTTGATAAATCTCTCTTTTCTTCGCTTGTCAATTCTTCATGCTGCTTATATATCTGCTAGGTCATATGAGGATCTACACCATTAGAACTTGTCAGTGTTGATTGGTTTGGTTAAAGCATCTGTTAGGCTCTCCTTGGTGTGAATCTTCTTCATGTCCACACTTCTATCTTCTACTCTTGAACAAAGTGATACTGAACACCTATTTGCTTTGTCCTGGAGTGAAAGGCTAGATTCCTTGCAATGTGAAGACACTCTAACTAATCACAAAATAGAGGAATCTTCTCTTGTTTGTGCTTGAGCTCCTCCAATAACCTTTGAATCCAAATAGTCTCTTTGTAAGCTTGTGTAGCCGCCATGTATTCTGCTTCTGTTGTAGACAAAGCCACAATAATTTGCAGTTTCGAAACCCAGCCTACAGCTCCTTCTGTAAGTGTAAACACATAGCCTGTAGTAGATTATCATTTGTTAAGATCACCCATAAAATCTGAATCAACAAATCCTCTGACAGTAAATTCTGATCCTCCGAAACATAATGCAACGTTTGAGATTCCTTTGATGTACCTCAGAATCCTCTTTACAGCATTCCAATGCTCTCCACTAGGATTCGCTATATACAGACTAACCGCTCCTACTGCTTGTGCAATGTCTGGTATTGTATATATCATAGTGAACATTAGGCTTCCCACTGCTGATGCATACGGTACTCGAGATATCTCCATTCTCTCTGCTTCATTGCTAGCACACATCCTGGAGATAACTTGAAGTTAACAGGAAGTGGGATAGAAATCTTGTAACGCCCTTCCTTTTATCCAGATACTACTAGTGGGAATTTACTAACTTTTTTTTTTACAAGCCGTTACTTTTGGAAAATAATCCTGTATTTGTTATTCCAAAACTATGGGCTAATTTGAACGTTTTCTTTTCTTTAAAACTTTATGGATACCTGACCTTACTTACAAATATAGTGTGGATCAATATATATATATATTACAAAATGAAAAGTGGTAAATAGGTACCAAAAGAGATGAACTAAAAATAATTTCATTGAGAGACTGCAAAACATCCTAATATAGACGAACTAGGCCCCTACATGGTCAAAATATCTATATGTACAACACCAAGGTTGGGCCTCTACTCTAGCTCACAAGCTTAGACTGTCATTTTAATCATTATCTGCAATACAAGACTACAATGAGCTACAGCTCAGTAAGTAAAGTAATGGATGACATGTTTCTTTGAATTAAATGTATGACCATGCTTGTTTAAATGTTTCGATATAAATATTTTTCTTTAGATTCTTCTCTATCTTGTGCCCACTGTTCTATTCAGCACTGTGCCTGCAGGGCTTCCTGAACTAATGATATCCTATGGGCTCTCCTCTCGCCGGCTCTTACCATAGTGGGGTTCGTTACTAACCTTAGTCCATCGTTACCCCGTCGAGCTCAAGAGATAAAGCGGCCCAATACTGTAGTGTAATCTATTATATAACTTAGAGGAGGAATATGGTGGCAAACCTTATGACTAATCCTGTCACACTTGCCCCTCTCCTGGGCTACCACTCTGAAACTGTAAATATTTATCCCGCTTCCCCGTAATAGTGACACAAAACCTTCTGAAAGTTACCTGGTCTTAACTTCTCTATGATAAAATAGTTTTACACAATAATACTAAGGCATTTCATAAATCATATTACCCTTCTTAAATTTTTTCATAAAACATGCATGATTATATGGTATACATAATAATACCATACCAAAATTACCAAGCATATATATGCTGAAATCTAAATGCCAATGGTCATACTCATATCCAGAATAAACGCAAAACATTAATCCATAATAGATACTTATATAGCACATAATTCTTGTGTTGCAGTTGAGTACTTTACTTACCTCATGTCCTGAATTGGAATCGAGTCCATATCCTCTAGAGATTGTTGTGCTAATCACCTGTTATATATTACTATTATTCACGATGCACATTTTACAAAAAGAATGCATTAAAATACTTGAACCAGACCAAAATGACAACTTTCACCAAATTAAGAAACTTGATCTTAAAATGGCTCGGAAGCATATAAATCACCTCAGACACTTAATAATCAATAACTAGCATTGAAAAACTATTCAAAAGTATTAAAATATGAATGCTAGTTCATTAACACAAAATGATCCAAAATGGCACATCATTGTGTAAAAACTAGACCATTTACTCCTAAATGGTGCCATATCATTTTAAAAACATTTGGAAAGCACCTCTCCTATTTTTAGGATATTCCCACGTGATTAAAATCATAGTTTTAAGCCTACAATAATAATTAACAATCCAATTCCCATATATACACATCAAGAGGATCACTTAGAACAATCTAAGTGCACTTGAACTCTTTTTCAGTTTAAACAAGTTTAAAACCACTTTTATATTTATGTGTCATCACAAGCAGCCACCAATTGAGTGTAATAGACAATAGGATCAATAAGATACACAATCCAAATTTACGAAATCATATTACAAACATAAAAAAACTTAATATATTACACATAAAAACACTTAACTCTATAAATAGCAAACTTTGGGGCTTTAAGTTTAATATTAATCCTCCATTTAAATTTTATGTTTCTAGAAATAGATAAGAGTTCCTAGGACCATTATTCGTCAAATAATAGCTTAGTTTTAGAGCTGAAATAAAGAAAACTCACTAAAAATTTAAAATCCTACTTAAACCTTACCTTGACTAGTTTGAGTCTTTGCTAGACTTCTTGCCTTCTATCTCCACGAAACTGATTCCCAGGGCTTAGCAATGGATTTTTGAACTTAAGAGGACCTGATGAAACCAATATTTAAGTGGGAACAAGTAGAGAATTGAAATTAAAGGACAAGACTTAGAAAGAAGAACTTAATGGAGCTACCTTGACTAGTTTTGGTATATCTTGTTTTCTAGAGCTCCAATTTGTATTCTACCACTTGAAAACTCTTGGATATGGATAAGAGGAGTTGAGAGAAGTGTAGGAAGGTATTGGAGCGGCTCAGGTCATGGCTGGAGAGAAAGGGAAAGCAAATGACCAGATTTGGTCACAAAGTGATACTTAATGGCCAAGAAATGGCGTAACTTAAATTCTAAGGGGTATTTTGGGTATTTTGCTCATTGCTTTCCATGTGTCCAGCTCTAAAACGTCCTTAGCATACTCACCATGTTGCTGGTCCATCCTATACACCCAAGTATAGACTAAAATAGTGAAACCTAGCTTAGAAGGTGAAAACTAGTCATACTTTGACCTATAATCCCATATGGCCAATCTTATTGTAATCTAGTGGAACCTAGCCCTATAACCAATTATTAAACATAAAAAGAAAGTCAATTACACTCCAATTAACATGGCAAACATAGTATTAGCACTTAATTATTAGAATGCACAAAAATGACATTACGCGATCAAGCTTAATCTAAGCTAGCTTAGTGCAACTAAAAACAAATTAGTGTCCAGAATGCCACCTCGTGCTTACCTGGAACCGACAAATAAAATACTATAAATGAGTCCTAGAAATTATATTAAGCCTATTTGACGTGCCAAACACACAGTGAATTTGGCTCTGAAGTACGTGAAAATTGTATTTTACCAAAAACTACTATTTGACCAAGTTATCAACAAGTACGATCTTAATGCACGTGCACATAGTATTATTTTCATAATTATATCTTTTGTTCTTTTAGCACACCGAGCTCTCTCTTTCTGAGGGTATTGAACCTTAACACTGCATAGGAACACTTCAGCAATCATTAGTATAATAACATGTATGTGAATGCACATAACATAATGAATGAGAATGTTTTTATAAAACTGGTATTAATGACTTCTGGATGCCTAATATGCAATTAGAGCATGTTTATTATTGGCTCCCTTAATTTTATGAGGAGCTGGATGTCACTGGATGTCACAATCCCCTCCTTCTTATAAAAATTTCGTCCTCAAAATTTTCTTACCCAAATAATTTTGGATACTTGATCCTCATTTCATCCTCTCGCTCCCAAGTCACTTCTTCTACTGCGAAATTCATCCACAAAATTTTAACTAGTGGAATTTTCTTGTTTCTCAATTCTTTTTCTTTTCTATCAAGTATCTGTACTGGTCGTTCCTCTTATGTCAAATCTCGATTCAGCTCTAGTGGCTCATAACTCAATAGATGGGAGGGGTCTGAAACATATTTCCTCAATAAAGAGATGTAGAAGACATTGTGTACGCTTGACAGTGATGGAGGTAAAGCAAGTATGTATGCTACATTTCCAACTCTTTCAAGGATCTAGAAAGGTCCAATAAATCTAGGACTCAACTTTTCTTTCTTTCCAAATCTCATCACTCCTTTCATTGGTGCTACTTTTAAAAATACGATGTCCCCCTACATTGAATTCTATATCTCTTCGCATTGGATCAGCGTACTTCTTCTGTCGACTATATGTAGCAAGCATTCTTTTTCTTATCTTTTCTATTGCCTCTGTGGTTTCTTTGACTAAATCTGGGCCAAGATACTTCTTTTCTCTCATTTCATCCCAATGGATTAGAGATCGACACTTTCTACCATATAGCATTTCATATGGAGCTACACCAATTGTTGCTTGATAACTGTTATTATAAGCAAACTCAATCAATGGTAGGTATTTACTCTATGATCCATGAATATCTAAAACACATGCTCTTAACATATCTTCCAAAGTCTGAATTGTCCTTTCTGTTTGTCCATCTGTTAAAGGGTGAAAAGCTGTACTGAACTTCAATTTGGTTCCCACGGCCTTCGGCAAACTCTCCCAAAACTTTGAAGTGAACTGCGGATCCCGATCTGAAATAATGGAAATTGGTACTCCATGCAATCTCACAATTTCTTGAATATATAGTTCTGCAAACTGATCCATAGTGTAGGTCATACGTACGAGAAGGAAGTGTGCTAACTTTGTGTATCTGTCTACTATAACCCATATGGCATCATGCTGTTTCGAGGTTCCAGGTAATCCAACCACAAAATCTATAGTTATTTCTTCCCATTTCCATTCTGGAATCTACAGTGGTTGTAATAGACCAGCAGGTCGTTGGCGTTCAACTTTGATCTGTTGACATGTGAGACACTTAGCTACAAACTCTATGATGTCCTTTTTCATTCCAGGCCACCAATAATGCATTTTCAAATCATTATACATCTTTGTAGTTCCTGGGTGCAATGAATACGGTGTAGTGTGAGCCTCTATAAGGATTTCATTCTTGAGTCCTTCATCATTTGGGACACATAATCTACCTTTAAACTTCATAGTCCCATTAACTGAGATACTAAAATCAGTGGTCCTTCCACTCTCTAATTCATTCTTCTATTTAGTTAAGTACTCATCTGTAAGTTGACCCCGCTTAATTCTTTCTAACAATGTTGACTGAAGTGTCATCGTTGCCAATTTACCAATGATAATCTCAATTTGTGCTCTACACATATCCTCTTGAAGTGGTTTGGCTAATTTTCTTAGAACTGATAAACTACTCGGTGATTTTCTACTCCGTGCATCGGCCACCACATTTGCTCTCCCTGGATGAACAGCATCTCTCCTATTTTTGGGATATCCCCACATAATTAAAATCATGGTTTAAGACCTACAATAACAATTAACAAGCTAATTCCCACATATATAACTCAAAGAGGATCACTTAGAGCAACCTAGGTACACTTGAATTCCTTTCTTTTTAGACAAAGTTGAAAACAACTTTTACACTTTTCTATTGTCACAAACAGCAACAAAACAAATATATTTATATAACGGGATCAACAAAATATACATTTCAATTTTATAAAATCAGATTACAAGTATGGAGAACTTATTCTAACAATGGAAACACTTGAAAATACTTGAATCCACTAGTAGTAAACTTTAGGGCTTTAAGTCTAACTTTAATCCTCCACTTAAATTCTTTGTTTCCAGCTATATGTAAGGTTTTCTAGGACCTTTAATCATCAAATGAAAACTTTGATTTAAGAGCTAAGGCAATAGAAATAAATTGCTAATTCTAAATTCCACAAAAACATCACATTGACTAGTTTGAACCCTTGTTCAAGCTCTTGCCTTCTTCTTCAACAAAACTGATTTCTAAGGCTTAGAAATTGATCTTAGGACTCAAGACGACCTAGAGGAGTCATTATTTAAGTAGTATCAAGTGGAAAATTGAAATAAGAAAACGAAACCTAGGAAGGAGAATTAGTAGAATTACCTTGACTAGTTTGGACCTATCTTACTTTCTTGAGCTCCAAATTGAGTTCTACCACTTGGAAACTCTTAGATATGGATAAGAGATATTGAGAGAAGTATAGAAAAGAGTTAGGGAGCTTCAGGTCATGTCTGGAAAGAAAGAGAAAGAAAGTGACCAGATTTGGTCTAAAAGTGATACTTAGTGACTAAGAAATGGTATAACTTAAGTTCTAAGGGATATTTTGGGAATTTTGTACCTTACTCTTTATGTGTCCTGCTCTAAAACTTCCTTAGCATACTCACCACGTTGCTAGTCAATCCCATACACCCAAGTATAGACCAAAATAGTGAAACCTAGCTTAGAAGGTGAAAACTAGTCATACTTTGACCTATAATCCCACGTGGCCAATCTTATTATAATCTAGTAGAACCTAACCCCATAACCAATCATTAAATATAAAAATAAATCAATTAGACTCTAATTAATAATGCAAACATAGTATCAATACCCAATTAAGAGAGTGCGCAAAATTGACATTACGCAATTAAGCTAAATCTATGCTAGCTTAGTGCAACTAAACACTAATTTAGTACGGTGACTGCCACCTCGTGTTTACCTGGGACCGACAAATAAAATACTATAAATGAGTCCTAAACAATAAATTAAAGCTATTTGACGTGTTAAAGACACATTGAATTTGGCTCCGAAAAGCGTGAAAAATTCGTTTTACCGAAAAACTACTATTTGACCAAGTTGTCCACAGACATGATTTTAATGTATGTGCATATGGTATTATTATTCATGAATGTATTCTTTGTTCCTCTCACACACCAAGCTCTCTCTTTGAGGATACTGAGCCTTTACACTACATAGGGGCACTTCAACAAATACTAGTACAATAATACATATCGAAAGCATTTAACAATCAACTTAAGCAATTTACCATGAAATTGACACTAGTTTCATGATATGTCTATTATGCAATATAAACATGTTTATTATTAGCTTATCATGCATGTGAGAATCTTAGGTATCACAATCTTTCCCTCCTTATTAAATTTCATCTTCGAAATTTGCTTATCTAAATAAGTGAGGATACTTAGTTGTCATCTCTTTTTCTCTTTTCCATGTGGCCTCTTCTACTTCGTGGTTCCTCCACAGTACTTTGACCAAAGGAATCTTCTTGTGTCTAAGCTCCTTTTCTTTTCTATCCAAAATATCTACTGGTTGTTCTTCATAGCTCACATCTTGGGTCAACTCTAATGGCTCAAAACTCAAAACATGTGATAGATTTGGAATATATCTCCTTAACATAGAGACATGAAAAATATTGTGTACATTCGACAGTGAGGGTAGCAAAGTAAGTCTATAGGTAACATCTCTAACTTTGTCAAGTATCTCAAATGGGCCTATATATCTGGGACTAAGCTTCCCTTTCTTCCCAAACCTCATGATTCCTTTCATGGGAGCAACCTTCAAAAATACTCTGTCCCTAACATTAAACGTGACCTCTCTCCTTCTAGGATCAGCATAATGCTTTTGTCTATTCTGAACAGCTAATAACCTTTTACGAATCATTTCTACTGCTTCAGCTGTTTCTCTTACCAATTCTAGACCAAGAAATTTCCTTTCTCCCATCTCATCCCAATGAATTAGAGATCTACATTTTCTTCCATACAATGCTTCATATGGAGGTATTTCAATTGAAGCTTGATAACTATTATTGTAGGCGAATTCTATTAGTGGCAAGTACTTGCTCCAAGACCCATGAAAATCTAACACACAAGCTCTAAGCATATCCTCAAGAGTCTGTATAGTTCTCTCTGATTGTCCATCTATTTGAGGATGAAAAGCTGTACTGAATGCCAGTTTTGTACCCATAGCCTCTTGAATCCTCTTCCAGAATTTCGAAGTGAATCTGGAATCTCGTTCAGAAATGATTTGGAACACCATGTAGTCTAATAATTTCTTGAATATACAACCGAGCCAACTGATCCAAGCTATAAGTTACTTTAATCGGCCGAAAATGAGCTGATTTAGTATATCTATCCACAATCACCCAAATAGCATCATGGCCTTTATTTGTCTTAGGAAGCCCAACTACCAAATCCATAGCAATCTCTTTCCACTTCTATTGTGGCATGTGTATAGGCTTCAATGTACCAGCAAGTCTTTGATGTTCAGCTTTAACTTGCTAGCAAGTGAGACATTACTCTACAAATTCAATCACATCCTTCTTCATACCTGGCCATCAGTAATACATTTTCAAATTTCTATACATCTTTGTAGTATCGGGACGCACAGAGTAGGGAGTAGTGTAAGCTTTTGTCAATATCTCCTTTCTAATTGTTCCATCCGGCATACATAGTCTATTTCTGTATCTGATTACATCATCACTTGAAATCTGAAAGGCCACTTCCTTTCCAGACTCTATCTTAGTCTTCAAACTTATCAGATAGGGATCTGTATTCTGGCTTTGCTTAATTCTCTCTAAAATTGTAGGTTGTAAGGTAAGAGCTGCTAATTTCTCTATTAAACCTCTAGGTACTATCTCTAATTCCAATCGATGCAAATCCATCAAAAGATGTTTCCGATCAACATACTTAAGTAACATAGTAGCTAATAACTTTCTACTTAGAGTATCTGCAACCACATTAGCCTTACCTGGATGATAGTTAATCTCACAGTCATAATCTTTCACCAGTTCAAGCCATCTTCTCTGTCTCATATTCAGTTCTTTCTAAGTAAGGAAGTACTTGAGACTTTTATGGTCTGTGTAGATTTGACATCTTTCTCCATAAAGACAATGTCCAAATCTTCAGTGCAAAAATTACTACTGCTAGTTCCAAATTGTGAGTAGGATATTTCTTCTCATATTCTTTCAGTTGCCTAGAAGCATAGGCGATCACCTTACCATTTTGTATCAGAACACAACCTAGACCATTCTTTGAAGTATCACTGTAAACAACAAATCCCCCAGATCCAGTGGGCATAGAAAGTATAGGAGCTGTGACCAAACGATGTTTTAACTCTTGAAAACGTTTTTCACAATCATCATTCCAATAAAATTTCACATTCTTTCTAGTCAACTGAGTCAATGGTGAAGCTAACTTAGAAAATCCTTCTACGAATCTTCTATAGTAACCAGCTAACCCTAAGAAACTACGAATATCTGAAATATTTGTAGGTCTTGACCAATTACTTACAGCTTCAACCTTTGTTGGATCTATAGAAATAATATTTCTAGACACTACATGACCAAGGAAGATAACTTTTTCCAACCAGAATTCACACTTCTTAAATTTTGCATACAACTGCTTTTCTTTTAAGATCCTCAAAACTGTTCTCAAATACTCCATGTGCTCCTCCCTTGAGCGCGAATATATCAAAATGTCATCAATGAACACTATAACAAAACTATCTAAGAAATCATTGAATACTCTATTCATAATGTCCATAAAAGTACCTGGAGCATTAGTTAAACCAAAGAGCATCACTAAGAACTCATAGTACCCGTATCTCGTTCTAAAAGCTGTCTTAGGAATATCTTCTTCCTTGATCTTCAACTGATGGTATCCAGATCTTAAATCAATATTGGAAAACATCGAAGCTCCTTGTAACTGATCAAACAAATCATCAATTCTAGGGAGAGAATACTTATTCTTGATTGTGACCTTATTTAGCTCTCTATAATCAATATAAAGCCTCATAGTCCCATCTTTCTTCTTTACAAATAACACTGGAGCACCCCGTGGTGAAAAACTTGGGCTTATGAAACCCTTGTCTAAAAGCTCCTGTAATTATATCTTTAATTCCTTCAGCTCTGCTAGAGCCATTCTATATGGTGCTTTAGAAATAGGAGCGGTACCAGGTAGCAAGTCAATAACAAAATCTATCTCACTATCAGGTGGTAATCCTAGTAGTTCTTCTGGGAATATCTCTATAAATTTATTAACCACTGGTACTTTCTCTTACTTCATCTTAAGTTCTTCTCTAGTATCCATTACATTTGCCAAATAACTAGTACATCCTTTCTCAAGTAACTTCTTTGCTTTTATCATTAAAATAATTGGTACCATTTTCTTCTCAGAAGACCCAAGAAAAGTAAATTTCTCTTCACCAGGTGGCTGAAATATTACTTTCTTACCGTTACAATCAATGCTAGCATGATACTTAGATAGCCAATCTATACCCAAAATTACCTCAAAATCTTGCATATCCAACACTATTAAGTCTGCCTACAACTCTCTACCATCTATCTGTATTAGACATGCTCTTAAAACTTGACCAGAATATAGCACTTCTCCAGATAGAATAGTTACACAGTATCTTAAATTCAATGTTTCAAGTGATCTGCCCAATTTTCTCACATATGCTGATGATGCAAATGAATGTGTAGCTCCTAAATCTATTAATGTATTTGTGAAGATAACAAAGATAGAGATCTCACTTGCTACTACCGATGGATCAGCCTCAGCATCTGTCGTAGTCATGGTAAGCACACGAGCTGGAACTTTCCTTTGTTTACCAGAGGTGGAGGGACAATCCTTAGAAAAATGTCCTATCTTGCCACATGTATAACATGCTCTACTACCCAAAAGATATTCACCTTTATGAAGCCTTCCATATTTGGGACATATAACCTTCTGATTCGTAGTAGATTACATTCATCTTTATGAGGCCTTCCATATTTGGGACATATAACCTTCTGATTCGGAGTAGATTGCATTTGTTAACTTGTTTCTAGGCGCTTTGAAGGATCTTGTCTTTGTCCTTGACCTTGTGGGAATTTTCTTTTGCCTCCATTAGACCATGGTTGAGTACTTTTTCCAAAATTTGCATTTCGCCTTGCCATGTTTATGTTTCTTCTAATTTTAAGTGTTTTTACCACTTTCAGTTCGGCTTCTTCAGCTTCAAGAGCTTTCTCTGCAATTTTCGTATAAGGCACTCCTTTTCCATTACACATCTTAATATCCCTATATATTTCTACTTTGAGCCCCTGTAGAAACTGATTTTTTTTAACTCGTTGGTACTCAACATGTGAGGAGCAAAACGGGATAGCTCATCAAATTTCTTTATGTGGTCACATACAGACATACAACCCTGCCTCAGATTAAACTCAACTGCCTTTGCAAGTCGATAAGCTTCAGTAAAGTACTTCCTATAAAAGATTTCTTTAAATCTCTTCCAAGTCAATCTGTCAACATCACTGATCGACTTCATGGAATCCCACCAGTGCCTCGCATCCATTTGGAAATGTAAGTAGCACAAGAAACTTTCTCCTCATTAGGGATTCTTATGTAATCAAAGATACCTTCCAAACTCCGAATCCATTCCTCAGCTAATAACGGATCCGTTTCACCTTTGAAAACTGGAGGTTTATTCTTCCTGAACCATTCAGAAGCTGGTTCATGATTTTTTTATCTAGCTACAACTTGTACTGGTAATTGTTCCTCTCTCCTTTGATCTCGTTCTATAAGCCTCTTTATTTGTTGAGCCTATCTCTCCACTAATTCAGCCAGTCGATACATAGTAGTATCTTTGTCATTCTCTTGATCAGCCCTCTGTTTGCTAGTCTGACTTTTACTCCTCGGCATAATTTTCTGTATAGTGGCCTTTTACTTACAAAGAAACATAATAGCCAATAATAATGTATGAATCAAACTTATATAGCAGAAATGAAGTGCACATATGAAAATAATTAGACTTTCTAGTTGATTGAGCTTTCCGTCACATGATCATACATATATAGGTAGTCTTCAGAAATGACTAAACCTGGCTCTAATACCATAACTATAACACCTCCTAGCTTAACCATATGACTATTTAGGTCAAACTAAGAAGTATTATTCTTTCATAAATTATATTTTTAGTTCTGCAAAAAAGTGGGCCAAATTTAAACTTTTCAAGCTCTAAAACAAAAGAAACTGCGCGGCATTATTTTATAAAAGTATCTTTACAAAATATATAATGTCTTTACAAAATATATAACTAAAAACTCTTTATCAGTTTATCTTGCCATCAGCAGTAATATTTACAACACACTAAATAACAAAATACAAAGAAAATACTGCCCACAAGTCAAGTTCGTCTACATCTGTATGATCATGGTGATAAGAAAACGTGCAAGCCAACCGGTAACTCAATACATTATATATCTCCTCACCTGCATCATAGGAACTTAATGAGCTAATGCTTAGTAAGTAAAGATCATGCATGCTCGTGAACGTGTTATGCATAAACTTTACTGAAATTAACCATTGCACTCCTTTTTTTATAACTTTTCATTTGAATGTACTTTTCTTAGAAAATATTCTTTATAGGGCCTATGAGTACACTACAAAGTCGCGGCAGTAAGTAGGCCGTGCCCACCTATGCGAGAAGGAAACACATGGCCAATGCGGACCATATTTACCTAATGCAGACCGACTATGTAATATACCTAATAAATCTCATAGTACAATGCTCAGTCCTGGCAGTCGGTAAGCCGTGCCCACCTTTGCGGGAAGGATGCCTATGCAAACTATACTTACCCAATGTAGACAGACAAAATAATGTACTTAAAACATATCTCGTAAAATTAGTACAATGGTACTACTTTAAATCCAATGCATGGAAAACTTTACTTCTTTGAAAATCATGCTTAAATAATCATGTCATACTTATGTCTTTCATGAGCAAAACATTAACCGTATAAATAATATATACTTGAAATAATACACATAAGCATATAAGAAAATATTTCGTATCTACTAATGTTCTTGTGATGCAGTTAAAATAAGTCTTTACTTACCTTGTGTCCGGTAGAAAAGACAGTGGAAAGGGTCAGTATCCTCTGTGGCAAGGTGTGTAGAAGACCCGATGTCAATTTTATTACTAAGATGATCACTACAATGTAAAATGATTAAAGAAAACAAGCACAAGATTAATTCACAACTTTTATAAAATAAAGAAAGCCTAATCACAAAATAAGTCAAAATGTTACCTACTTTCAAAAAACTAGTCTATTTGCTTCTAAATGGTACCATTTGATTTTAAAAATATTTAGACAGCACCTTCTCTATTTTAAGGACATCTCCACATGATTAAATTCATAGTTTAAGACCTGAAATAACAATCAACAAGCCAATTCCCACATATACAACTCAAAGAGGATCATTTAGAGCAACCTAGGTACACTTGAATTCTTTTCATTTTAGACAAAGTTTAAACCACTTTTACACTTTTTTATTGTCACAAACAGCAACAAAACAAATATAATTACATAATGGGATCAACAAAATATACAATTCAGTTTTATAAAATCATATTACAAGTATGGAGAACTTATTCTAACAATAGAAACACTTGAAAACACTTGAATCCACAAGTCGCAAACTTTGGGGCTTTAAGTCTAACTTTAATCCTCCACTTAAATTCTTTGTTTCTAGCCATATGTAAGGTTTTCTAGGACCTTTATTCATCAAATAAAAGCTTTGATTTAAGAGCTAAAGTAATAGAAATAAATTACTAATTTTAAATTCTACAGAAACCTCACCTTGACTAGTTTGAATCTTTGTTGAAGCTCTTACTTTCTTCTTCCACAAAACTGATTTTTAAGGCTTAGAAATTGATCTTAGGACTCAAGAAGACCTAGAGGAATCATTATTTAAGTGGTATCAAGTAGAGAATTAAAATAAAAAAATGAAACCTAGAAAGGAGAACTAGTAGAATTACCTTGACTAGTTTGGACCTATCTTGCTTTCTTGACCTCCAAATTGAGTTCTACCACTTGGAAACTCTTAGATATGGATAAGGGGAGTTGAAAGAAGTATAAAAAGAGTTAGGGAGCTTCAGGTCGTGGCTGGACAGAAAGAGAAAGAAAGTAACCAGATTTGGTCTAAAAGTGATACTTAATGACTAAGAAATGGCATAACTTAAGTTCTAAAGGGTATTTTGGGAATTTTGTACCTTACTTTCTATGTGTTCAGCTCTAAAACGTCCTTAGTATACTCACCATGTTGCTGGTCAATCCCATATACCCAAGTATAGACCAAAATGGTGAGACTTAGCTTAGAAGATGAAAACTAGTCATACTTTGACCTATAATCCCATATGGCCAATCTTATTGTAATCTAGTGGAACCTAGCCCCATAACTAATCATTAATCATAAAAATAAATCAATTAGACTCTAATTAATAATGCAAACATAGTATCAATGCCCAATTAATAGAATGCACAAAATTGACATTGCGCGATTAAGCTGAATCTAAGCTAGCTTAGTGCAACTAAATACCAATTTAGTACAGTGACTGCCACCTCGTGCTTACCTGGGGTCGACAAATAAAATACTATAAATGAGTCCTAAACATTAAATTAAAGCTATTTAACGTATTAAACACGCAGTGAATTTAGCTCCGAAAAGCGTGAAAAATTCATTTTACCGGAAAATTACTATTTGAACAAGTTATCAACAGACATGATTTTAATACATGTGCATATAGTATTATTATTCATGAATGTATTCTTTATTCCTCTCACACACCAAGCTCTCTCTTTGAGGGTACTGAGTCTTTACACTGCATGGGAGCACTTCAACAAATACTATTACAATAATACATATCGAAAGTATTTAACAATCAGCTTAAGCAATTTACCATGAAATTGACACTAGTTTCGTAATATGGCTATTATGCAATATGAACATGTTTATTATTGGCTTATTATACATGTGAGAATCTTGGGCATCACAGAAGTTCATTTGTTCTTTAATTGTATTTAGAGAGAAGTGAGTTTCATAGTGAAATTCTTCATAGCCTTGTCTGTAGACATAGCCTAAATTGGGTGAATCATGTTAAATCTTTTGTGTACCTTATCTTTTTCATTTTATCCAAATTTTCTCAACTCGTATTTTTGCTGCGTGTTGTCGCTTCCGCAAAACCGATCTCCTAACAATCATTGCGATCAAGGATGTTACTGGCTGATGAGATGTGGGGAAGTAAGGGACTAGCGAGCTTCTTTGAGGCCAGAAGGAAGGGGGAGAGGGAATGGGGCAAGTGGGGGCCGTGGCCTCTACTTAACTTCTTCTTTTCTAAATTTTATATCTAAAATTTTTATAAATTTCTGATTTGCCCCCACTGAACTTATTTTTCTTTAAATAAAAAAAATTGACATATTAAATAGAAGATTTAACATTTTATTTTAGTACTGAAGGTGTAATCCATCTTTTTCAACCACTAAATTATCCAATACTTTACGATATGTCAGCGTGTCTTTCTCTTTGTATTTATTTTTCTCTCATTTCTATTAATATTATAGAAATTTGTTCATTTTTTTAAAATAATTTTTTTTCTTTATTTTGGAGGGCGTTTCTTTTTTTTTTTTTTTAAATGCCTAAAGTTAAAATATAGATAAGTCAAGAATACATAGAAATTTCATAAGTATGGCTCTATTTATTTATTTTGTATTTGTATCTAGAGTTTTAGACAAAAACAATTATTAAAATTATCTTTTGCATTTCATTTATTTCTTCATTTTATTAGTAATATGAAATCTCAATTTTTTTTTAACTAATACGACTATTAGGAAAAAAAAATTTCTTTTCCCCCACTACAGAGATGTCCTATCGAATCGTCAACAGGGAGAGAGAGCTCGTCTGGGGTCAAAAGGGGTTGTCAACAATGGGAGTCAGAAATTTTTATTTCATTTTCTTTTCTCCCTAACTCATAACAACCTACGTTTAGTACACATGCGAAACTCTTTTACCAATATAACAGTTGTCAATAATTTGGGGTCAATTGAACCTTTTCTTTTTATAGTTGCCCAAATAAACATATATATAGATATAGTTGTCAACCCAGTAGGTATTTCTTTTTTTTTAACCTATGTGTAGGTACTTTTTTTAGCTGTTGGATCATCATCTAATAGTGATCTAATGGCTATAATGAGGTGTATGAAAATACGTGTATTATTAATGCTATTTTTTTCTCTTATTTTTATAATAAAAAAATGTACATGATAAATTTTCATTGGCCAAATTGATACCTATGCATAGATAATTAAAAAAAAAAAATCGACAGAATTGGTGCCCTATATATATATAGCTCAGGGACAATATTTTTAATAAGCGAATTAAGACTTCAAAAGGAATTATAAAACTATTAATTAATTTCGAATAATAGGATGAGATCACATGATTAATATATTGATTGGAATATGGGTATTAAGACCAAAAAAAAAAAAAAAAAAAATTAACAGTAGATGTGAGTTCATTGTACCATGCTTCTGACTTAAATTCATAACGAGTATACTTTTAACTGCTTAGATTTCAGGGAAATAATATGCAAACACATCTGTGTTCTGGTCATCACATAGTTCGATCAACGATAGGATAAATTAACTCTAAATATATATGAATAGGCTCTTAATGTCATATATCATTCGACAGATCAATCTGATTATGTCTGGATAATTTATGTATTTACTATGAATCTTATACAAAAATAAAAGTTCTTTAATATTGATCAATCAACCCTTCACCTCATATTAGATTTCTCAGTGTACTGATCAATGTACGAAATCCCTAATAAAAAAAGTAAGAAACTACAAATTATTTAGAGACATATTCATATAGTAAACTAAATTAATAATTAGAAGCATGTGCTCAGCAAAAGACGTTAATGGTGGTGAAACGCTATTTTTGTAGGAATCTTATGTAACCCTCCCTAACTTTGTGAACAACTTTATTGTATTTTCTTTTGTGTGTGGTAAAGTAGAATAAGAAATATAATAAAGATTGTAATATATTGTTAAATCTTACGCACAAAATTCACGAGGTTATTTCTGTGAATTTATTATTATTTAGATTAAATTGGAGCTTAGTATTGGCAATTATATTTGTGATTTATGAAGGTTTTGGTTATCAAGTAGTATTTTCTTAAAACTTTTGTACGTACAGAGTATATTTGGAATAATTTCTAGAAACTGGAATAATTTTCATAAATTTGCAAAACTTGGGTATTAGAGAAAAAAATAATAATAATAATAACACATGCTCAGCCTGCACACGTGTAAGACAGTTGTTCCTAATTGAAGGATAGGTATTGACACCTATCTATGCCATCTGTTTTGAAGTATAAAAGAAAAACAAAAATCACAAAAATTCCCTCATATTTCCTTCTTCTGAGTCCCTAGCTTTCATATGTTAGAAAGAAGGAAAAATAAAACACATAACTCTTACCCTTACGCTCTCTCTGTAATGCTGGTTTCTCTTAAGTTTTGGAGCTTTTCAACTCAATCTCTCTTTGCATGTCAATGAATTAAGGTAAAAAATTTTGAAACCTTATGAAAGTTTTGTTTGATTTTCGTACGAGCTCTTAATAACTGTTATGGGATGTGTTATAAGGTTCTTTTTGTTCTTTTTCTTGTTGTAAAGCTTGTGAAAATGCGTTTCTGATCAGTATGTATAGTTTGATTTGGAGTTTTTGCAAAAAAAATCGAAATCTAGAATTTTTGATTTTTCACTGAGCAGTTTATGTATTTTGAGTATTTCATTCCTTTATACTCATCCAAATGAGCTGAAATTTTAGTATGTTGTAGTAGACATCTAGCTCTTTCCAAATTGACCTTATCTGTAAAATTTGGTTAAAAATTGAATTTCCTACGAATTTTCTAAAATGTGTTTTTGTCACTGACAACAAAACGGAGTCTCGTCTCCAGAGCTGTTTTTGGTTGACCAGAATTTATTGTGGTTGACCAGAATCTGTTTTTAATGCCTAAATCAACTTGTTGAGCAGGGGTTGACTTTCAGGGTTATTTTGGTCGACCAGGGTTAGTCGACCAAACTTTTTCAGATCTAGAAAATGATCGTTTTAAGTATTTTACACTGAAGTTTGATTGTATTTTAACTCCTAGTACACCTTGAGCACTACATTTGAGAGCAATGACTGAAACTAAGTTGCATTTTGTACTTAAGGCTGAGATAAGATGGGTATTTAATTATAATAGTGTTAATATTAAATTAAGTGGGAACTTGAAATTAGGAAAAAGCTCCAATTAATCTTATCACTGTATTGTGTTACAGTAGGAACAGTTGTGCATCAGACTTTGGCGTGAACTATTTTATTAGCACTTGAGGTACACCATTTTCACGTAAGTGCAATTATCTATCTACAGTATTGAGTAACTAATTGTACAAAAGTTTATGCTGGAAATATATTTATTGCGCTTTGCTTGTTATACATGCTAAGTTCATTTTTGTGTTGCTAAGATGTTGTGTTAGCACATAGTAAAATACTTATGCAAATGCATATATATGCACTTACCAATTGATGTATATGGCGAATTGTTCGTGATGCTTGTGATGAGTCACTAACGGAATTAAAGTAACGATGCTTGTGATGAATCGTTACGTGCACATTTAGTGATGCTTGTGATGAGTCACTAATGGGATTAAAGTAGCGATGCATGTGATGAATCATTACGTGCACATTTAGTAATGCTTGTGATGAGTCACAAATGGGATTAAAGTAACAATACTTGTGATGAGTCATTATGTGCACTTTTAGTGATGCTTGTGATGAGTCACTAACGGAATTAAAGTAACGATGCTTGTGATGAGTCGTTATGTGCACTTTTAGTAATGCTTGTGATGAGTCACTAACGGAATTAAGTAACAATGCTTATGATAAGTTGTTACATGTAAAATCCAGTGATGCTTGTGATGAGTCACTGTTCACTAGACTGGCGATGCTTATGATGAGTCGCCCAATGTCGGATAAGAAAAGTAAAAAAGGGTTGAGGACCCATTAATGTATATTATTGTTGGCATACTTGTTTTGCTTGTTTTTATAGCTTTGTCGTGCATTGTGAATGTCATGTTAAGTTTTGTATAGTTTGCCTAGTTTGGTGTTTGGTGTACAATCTGTCGTGCCTTACTAAGCGTTATGCTTATATAATTACTCTATGCTGTAGGTAAAAGAAAGAACAAAGTTAGCCAATGATGAGCAGACCAGTCAGTGTGCAATGTACATATAGCTTGACCGTGGGAAAACCGAAAATATTTTAATAGTGGCTCAAGTTTTGTTATCTGGAATTTGGAAGTTGTTTTGTATATTTGTGTTGTGAACACACTGGTATTTGTGAAAAAAAAAATTTAGATGTTTTACTCGGCTTTGTTATTTGGAAATTTTTTTACAACATAATAATTTTAATCACTATTAACATAGAGGGTGTTACAAAATGGTATCAGATCCAGAGTTGAGCCGGTTCTATAGATAAAACTATATGTACATTACACGACGACAAGGAATTCCACTCACTGTAAGTATAATTTTTATCTAGTTTTGTGAAAACCCTAGTTTAAGTTTGAAATTTTGTTAATTTATGATAGATATGTCAACTGAGGGAAGGATGGACGGTTCACATAGGTCTGAGCCAGAGGTGAACAATAATGTGACGTACACTCGTGATGAGATTGCCATTTATGCGAGGTGAGTGGGGAACTATGAGCCTCCTTTGTTTTATGGAAATCAATCAATGCATGTGTTTGATTGGACTAGACTTATGAGTAGGATTTTCAGAATGGCAGCTGTACCTGGTCTTCTAAAGTTAGACATAGCTAGCTTATACTTAAGAGGAGAAGCTTCTCAGTGATTTGATAGGAGAGGTACAGACCCAATACTTCGTAAATACAATCAGTTCAGGTTTTTCTTTGAAAGAACTTTTAGGCCGAACTTTGCTGTTTCTAGGTGGGAAGGTCAGGTTAGGACACTAAATGCTAATGATACTGATGCTTCAGAAGAGGAACTATTTGTTGACGAGGAGTCAGAAGAAGATCCTGAAGAGGATCCAGAGGAAAATCTTGAGGGAGATTCAGGAGAAAGTGAAACTAGTTATGGAAGTAACTCATGAATACTAGGGGAATTAATCCAGTTGTATAGATGTGTACCCTTTTGTATATAGTTGAAGCAGTAGCACTTAAATTTTGCTGTATGTAACAAGTGCTCAGTGTTATATGTAATGCTCCTGTTCTTAATGTATATAACGCTTGTATATATTGAAGTATGCTGACTTGGGTCTTTGTTCGAATATTGCATTGCAAAATCTGATTATATGTTCTCGTCTATAGGAGCAGACACACACAAAACCACACATAGAACACGATGCCACCTCGTAGGACTATAACAAGGAGTCAAGCTCAGGCAAAAGGTTCCCAAGCTGAGGTTAATCAGCCTGTGATGGCAACTGCTGAAGAAGTAGCTGAGCTACGACAAATGGTTCAACAGCAAGCTGAATCATTACGGAAACAAGCAGAGGATGCCAGAGTTAGAGAAGAAGTGAAGCTCACAGGCAGAATGAAATGTTCGAAACTCTTATGCGGCAAATTCCTGCTAGACAGGGAGAACCAGTACAACCACCACCTGCAGCTGATCAAGGAGTGCCACCACCACTTGTGGCAAAACTACCACAAGTAGAGCGACAACCACAACCAGCTGTAGAACAACAACAGCCACCACCACCATTACAACCACTAGCTGCGGTACCTGGTGAGCCCAGGACAATGAAACTAGCATCAGAAAGATTTGTGAAGAAGAATCCGCCAATTTTTGAGGAAACTACTGATCCCTTTATAGCTGAAGAATAGATTAGCATGCTGGAAAAGATCTTCAAATTTATCCAAATTGAGGAGACAAAGAAAGTAGCATGTACTGTATATATGCTAAGGAATGATGCTAGAATTTGGTGGGATACTGTGAAGAGATCTCGAGCAGTAGCAGGAATGAGTTGGACGGAATTTTTGGTTAAGTTCAATAATAAGTACTATAGTAAGGCAGTAGTAGACTATAAGGTAAATGAGTTTACCAATCTGAAGCAAGGAAATATATAAATATTGGAGTACGTGCGAAAGTTTGACCAACTGTCTCGGTATTCACCGGACATGGTAACTACAGAAGCAAGTAAGATATAGAGATTCTTGAAGGCTCTTCGTCCTAGCTTAGTTGCTTTGGTTGACACGGGAAAAGAAGGACCAGAATCATATGCTGATGCAGTAGGACATGCTACACGCCAAGAGTCATGGCATGTACCTGAAAGGAAAAACATTCAACATTCAGAAAATCAAGGATTCAGTGGGCAAGTTTCTAGTCAATTGCAATTTTGAGGAAACTGGCATAATAGAGGAAATAGAGGAGGAAGATTTCAACGTGGGCCAAATGCTTCTGGGAGATCTAATTATCTAGGAGGGCAGAGCTAGAGTAATAGTTGTAATAACCACAATAAGAGGAAGAATGGGCCTGAAAATTAGAGAAGATTTGACCAGTCTGGACCTAAGAAACAAGCTCGCTAGGATTTTGAGTTGTGGCCCTATTGCAATCAGTGTAGGCGACGCCATCTTGGAAACTATGGAGAGGTATACCAGAATTGTTACAACTGTGGAAAGCCTGGCCATTTTGCTCATGAATTCCTTGAATAGGAAAGGACTGTGCAGAAGCAAGGAAATACAAGGGTGTATACATTAACCCAGGGAGAAGCTGAAGCAGGAACGTCTAACATGGTGGTGGGTCAGATTTCTGTTGCTAACACTTTAGCTTATGCTTTGCTATATTCTGGAGCATCGCATTCCTTTATTGCTGCATCTTTTATTAAGAAGCTTGATGATGTGCCTGAATTGCTATCTGATGCGTGCGAAGTCTCTTTAACTTCAGGTGAGACTGTGATGTCATGGTTTTGCTTCAAAATTGTACTTGTTAACATTGCTGGTCACGAGTTAACAGTGGATCTCCTAGTATTAGAGATGGTTGATTATGATGTTATACTGGGAATGGATTGGCTATCCAGAAATAATGCCATAATAGTGTGTAAGAAGAAGAATGTTGTTTTCCGACCATCAGAAGGAGAAGTGTTTGAATTCAAAGGAACATCACGAGGAAGTCGATCGCCAGTGATTTCAGCTATAAAAGCAAGAAGAATCTTAGCAAAAAGGTGTGTGGGATACTTAGCTAACATTGTGGATACCACCAAGAAGACAAAGGTGCAACTAACTGACGTGCGAGTTGTATGTACTTTTGCGGATGTATTCCCAGAAGATTTACCAGGGTTGCCGCCAGATCGTGAAATCGAGTTCGAAATTAAACTTCTACCCAGGACAGCACCGATTTCCAAAGCACTGTATCGAATGGTGCCTGCTGAACTTAAAGAGTTGAAGATTCAATTGCAAGAATTTCTCGATAGGAAGTTTATTCGGCCGAGTTATTCACCTTGGAGAGCACCAGTGTTGTTTGTGAAGAAGAAAGATGGATCAATGAGAATGTGCATTGATTACCTTGAGTTGAACAAGGTGACAATTAAAAATAGTATCCTTTACCCTAGATCGATGATCTATTCGACCAACTAAAGGGTGCAATAGTCTTTTCAAAAATTGAATTGCAGTTTGGATATCATCAACTAAAAGTACGGGAGGGTGATGTACCAAAAACGGTCTTCGTACACGCTATAGACATTATGAGTTCTTGGAGATGTCATTTGGACTCACTAATGCTGCAGTAGCTTTCATGGATTTAATGAATAGAGTGTTTGCGGATTATCTAGATAAGTTCGTGATTGTATTCATCAATGATATTTTAGTTTACTCGCAAAATGCCGAAGAACACGAGCTGCGTTTGAAGATAGTTCTGGAGAAACTAAGAGAAAAAAAGTTGTATGCTAAATTCTCGAAATGTGAGTTTTGGTTAGAGAATGTATCTTTTCTTGGACATATTGTTTCAAGAGATGGAATATCTGTAGACTCGTCTAAAATAGAGGCTGTAAGTCAGTGGAAACAACCAACAAATACAACTGAAGTAAGGAGCTTCTTAGGATTGGCAGGTTATTATAGACGATTTGTGAAAGGTTTTTCCAGGATTACTTCTCCAATGACTGCTTTAACTCGCAAGAATGTGAAGTCTGTATGGTCTAATGAGTGCGAGAAAAGCTTTCAAGAGTTGAAAGAGCGTCTTGTGATGGCTCTAGTATTGGGCATCCCAAATGGAGTTGAAGGCTTTGTGCTTTACAGTGATGCGTCGGGTCAAGGCTTAGGAGCAGTATTAATGCAACATGGAAAAGTTATTGCACATGCTTTTAGACAGCTGAAGGATTATGAAAAGATCTATCGTATCCATGACTTGGAGTTAGCAGCTGTAGTGTTTGCATTGAAGATCTGGAGGCATTACTTATATGGCGTATATTGTGATATTTACACCGACCATAAAAGTTTAAAGTACATCTTCACATAGAGGGAGTTAAACATGCGTCAACGAAGGTAGTTGGAGTTAGTGAATGATTATGATTGTGAAATTCACTACCACCCTAGAAAAGCTAATAAAGTTGCAGATGCTTTAAGTCAGAAGTCTATGGCATATGCCACTACTATAGAGAAAATCCCCGTGAGTTTACAAAAAAATCTGTGTAGTCTGGAAATGGAGTTGATAGTGGGAAGTTTTTCAGCACTAATGATTCAACCTACCGTTCTAGAGACAATTAGGGGAAGTTAATTTTTAGATCCCTTAATTGATAAATTGAAGGATGAGGTGATTAATGATAAACACCCCAATTTTCATAGGTCAGATGATGGAGCATTGACATTTAAGGGGCGAGATATATGTGCCAGATGATTCTGAAATCAAGAAGCAAATCTTGTACGAAGCCCATAACACTCCATATTCGATGTATCCTGGAACTACGAAGATATATGTAGATTTGAAACATCATTTTTGGTGGCCAGGTATGAAAAAGAACGTTGTGGATTATGTAGCAAAGTGCTTAACATGTCAGCAAGTTAAGGCTGAATACCAAAGACCGGCAGGATTGTTACAACTGTTGGAGATTCCTAAGTGGAAGTGGGAACAAATCACTATGAATTTCGTGTCAGGTTTACCAAAAACAAAGGAAGGACATGATTCTATATGGGTCATTATGGACAGAATGACTAAAACAGCCCATTTTCTACCTATTCGGACTACTTACATAGTGAATAAGTTAGCAAGGTTATGTATACAAGAAATTGTTCGACTGCATGGCATACCTGTTTCAATCATATCTGACAGGGATGCACATTTCACCTTAGCATTTTGGAAAAGCTTACAGAAAGGTTTAGGGACTCGGTTAAAGTTTAGTACAACTATGCATCCCCAAACCGATGGTCAAAGTGAGCGAACTATGCAAACTCTAGAGGATATGTTGAGGGCTTGTGTGATAGATTTTCTGAGATCATGGAATGAGTATCTTGCACTAGTCGAGTTTTCTTATAATAACAGTTACCAAGGATCTATAAAAACATCCCCGTATGAACCGTTATATGGTTGTAAATGTCGATCACCAATTCATTGGCATGAGGTTGGTGAAAGAAGATATTTAGGTTCAGAATTAGTGGACGAAGCAACTGAAGCTATTGAAAAGATTAAGAGGAGACTGAGGGCTTCAATTGATTGACAGAAGAAGTATGCTTATAAATGACGACGACTGTTGGAATTTGAAGTTAGGGATATGGTGTTTTTGAAGGTAACACCGAAGCGGGGAATAGTGAGATTTGGCAAAAAAAGGTAAGTTAAGCCCTAGGTATATTGGGCCTTTTGAAATAACTGAACGACTTGGTGAGATGGCCTACCGACTAGCTCTTCCCCCAACCTTATCTAGGATACACGATGTGTTCCATGTGTCAGTACTACGGAAGTATTTGTTTGATTCCTCTCATGTGTTGAGTCATGAATATTTGGATGTTGATCTAGAGTTATCATATGAAGAGATGCCAGTAAAGATCCTTGATAGGAAAGAGAAAGAACTCAGAAACAAGACGATTCCTCTTGTGAAAGTTTTATGGTAGAATCACACTGTAGAAGAAGCCACTTGGGAATTAGAGAAAGAAATGTATAAAAATTATCTAGATTTGTTTTAAGTTTCGGGGAAGAAACTTTTTATAATTGTTGGGAATTGTAACCCCCCCAACTTTGTGAACAACTTTATAGTATTTTTTTTTTTATGTGTGTGGTAAAGTGGAATAAGAAATATAATAAAGATTGTAATATATTGTCAAATCTTACGCAAAAAATTGACGAAGTTAATTCAGTGAATTTATTGTTATCTAGATTAAATTGGAGCTAAGTATTGGCAAATATATTTCTGATTTATGAAGGTTTTGGTTATCAAGTAGTATTTTCCTATATCTTTTGTGCTTACAGGGTATATTTGGAATAATTTCGAGAAACTGGGATAATTTTACTAAATTTGCAAAACTTGGGTATTAGAAAAAAAAAAAGAAAAAATTAATAATACATGCTCAGCCTACACACATATAGGACAGTTATTCCTAATTGAAGGATAGGTATTGACACCTATCTATGCCATCTGTTTTGAAGTATAAAAGAAAAACAAAAATCACAAAAAATCTCTCATATTTTCTTCTTCTGAGTCCCCAGCTTTCATATGTTAGAAAGAAAGAAAAATAAAAAACAGAACTCTTACCCTTACGCTCTCTCTGTAATACTGGTTTCTCTTAGGTTTTGGAGCTTTTCAACTCAATCTCTCTTTGCATGTCAATGAATTAAGGTAAAAAGCTTTGAAACCTTATGAAAGTTTTGTTCGATTTTCGTACGAGCTCTTAATAACTGTTATAGGATGTGTTACAAGGTTCTTTTTCTTCTTATTCTTGTTGTAAAGCTTGTGAAAATGCGTTTATGATCAGTACGTATAGTTTGATTTCGAGTTTTTGCAAAAAAATCGAAATCTGGAATTTTTGGTTTTTCACTGAGCAGTTTCTGTATTTTGAGTATTTCGTTCCTTTATACTTATCCAAATGAGCTAAAATTTTAGTATATTGTAATAGACATCTAGCTCTTTCCAAATTGACCTTATTTGTGAAATTTGGTTAACAATTGAATTTTCTACGAATTTTCTAAAATGTGTTTTCGTCGCTGATAGCAAAACAGAGTCTCGTCTCTGGAGCTATTTTTGGTCAACTAGATGTTATTGTGGTCGACCAGAATCTGTTTTTAATGCCTAAATCAACTCGTTGAGTAGGGGTTGACTTCCAGGGTTATTTTGGTCGACCAAACTTTTTCAGATCTAGAAAATGATCGTTTTAAGTGTTTTAGACTAAAGTTTGATTGTATTTTAACTCCTAGTGCACCTTGAGCACTATATTTGAGAGCAATGACTGAAACTGTGACGTCCCGCGATCCCACACATGTACGTGAGGATATTCGTAAAATTATTTAGTGAGATCGGGAGAAGCCACTCGACTTAGAATTGACAAAATCGGGGAAAATTTAAACTTTTTATGCTTTCTGGGAGAAAAAGGGAAATTCTACTCACTCATAATTATACGTAGTCTGATGTATACATATATACAT
>JXTC01000587.1:149262-164490 GCA_002914845.1 Trema orientale | reverse complement strand
GGAATTAGTCTTTTACTTTACATTTTGGGTAGCAGTATGGAATAAAATCAGAGTTTCATTGATTCTGTGAACACTGGTGTTTATTTTATGGCTTAACTGTCAAGAACGCTTAGAGTGAAAATGGGCAGCCTTCAACTTGGTTTGAGCCTCTACTAGGCCCAGGTTTTATATTAAACACCAAATTCAATGGATTCAAGATAAAATATAAACTAAATTAAAAATGACCTGTAAGACAAGGATTAACGTGATTCTGCTTTTCCTCTATGTCCCAATCACGGATGGTTTCATCGACTCTACAACGGAATCATAGTTGGGTAATTTGCAGCAAAAATTCCCGAACTTTTAGTATCTTTGGCATTTAGGTCTCTAACCTTTAAATTTTGACATTTAAATCTCAAAGCTCACAAAAGTGTTGCACCGTTGGTCATTTTTTCACTTCCATCTATTTATTCTGTCAAAAAAAAGAAAAAAGAAAAAAGGAAGTTTAAAGAAAGAAAACAGTCCATATTTTATTTTAAAAAGCTTTGAATCAAATTTAGTTGCTTAATTATATATTTCAGATTCTTTCTATTTTTTGATATTGGGTATAAATGATTTTTTCTCTAAATATGGACTTGGGTTTTCTTTCTTTAAGCTGCCTTTTTTCTTTTTTCTTTTTTTTTTTGACGGAATAAATGGATGGAAGTGAAAAAAGGACTAACGGTGTAATATTTTTGTGAAGTTTGGGATTTAAATGCCAAAATTTAAAAATTAAGGACCTAAATGCTAAAGATACTAAAGGTTGGGGATTTTTGCTGCAAATTACCCATCATAGTTTGTGTGATATGTTTATTTGGGTGCATTTGGGATCTCATTTGCAAGGAAATTTTGTCGAAATTTTGTAATCTCCTTGATTTATAGTTAAATTTTTCACTATTTTGACACTCATGTTTGAAACTTGTAACAAATTTAAATCATTTGTAGATGAACCACCGATTTTGACTTACAAAAATACCTTTTTAAGCTTTTAAGGATATATACTACTTAATTTAAATTGAAAACTAATAGTTAAAAAATATTACAAATAATTAAAAAAAAACAAAAACCTATAAATATTAAATAATATTTATAAACATAATTATCAATGTTAGATAAGTTTTAAATTTGAACTTATTTCCAAATATGTATATTTAAACTTCAAAGAGTATTTTGATAAATATATTGGTTAAAATTGATATTTGATCTAGAAATGGTATAAATGTATTATAAGTACCAAATCTGAACGTTGATGTTAATAACTAAAACTTAAGTTATAAATTGGACTAAACGGTGTAAGATATAAGAATGTAGTTTTTTTTTTTTTTTTTTATAAAATGCAGATGATGGCTGATCTTTTACTTATACTTGGGCTTTGGATTGAGATCCGTACACGACCATGGGGTATGATCTAATTTCAAGTTTGTGTTTTGCTATATTTTTTTTTTTTGTTTTGCTCAAGTCATTTTTTTTTTTTTTTTAACGAACTTTTGAAAGCAAGTTCGTCTATTCAAGAAATATGACCAGATTTGGGAGGTTGTGAGATTGTCTACTTTTATTATGTCTCTTTCTTTTATGGTTAAGATTTTATTTACAGCAAATTTCACAATTTTTTTTGAATTGTTTACCGTAAAATGTTGTGGTCTTCGTGCATAAAAGTTGACAATATGTTGTTATTCATCTGACTATTCATTTTTTTAAGACTTCAATTTGTCAAATTGTTTCGTCTTCTTGCTAATTGTGGGAAAGAGTTAAATCTGGATAGCAGTTTTAGGACGAGATTTGAGAGCTTGTGGCCTTTTTGGATACTTTTTGTGAAAAGAAATAAATGTCGAAAAGATAAACGGCTTCGTATACTTAATCGAATAAACTGCTTGACGACCATGCGCGTTTTTTGTTTTAGCAAGTATGATATTCTTCATGGGCAGTTTGATCTCTGAGGGTGAGATCGGACATTTCAGGAGAAATATGGAAAGTATGTATTAAGAATTAACGAACGATAATCGACAAAAGAATGAAAAATAAGAACACACAGATTTCAGTAGAAAATCCTAATTGAGAAAAATCACTGACAGAGAGGAAATTTCACTATGTCGAAAATAAGGTACAGAAGATAGAATTTTACACAGCCAAGCTAAATATATAAAATCCCCAAAATCCTAAAATACATATGTGTACGGCCCGATCCCTCTGCTTCCATCACAGATCTCAACATTTCTCTCAATTACAAAAATGCCACATACGTCGCACCACGAAGATTTCGGGCTGGGGCAAATAGAATTTGGATCACGAACTCTAACAATCTCCACCTTGACACGAATTCCAATTAAGGAATGACTCCAATCTTTGACAAAAAATATATTCTCCACCTCTTTCACAACAGAAGCCAAAACTCAACAGTAACACCAACTAAGTCTAAGCAATGCTTAAACTTATCTCCAGGAAGTGTCTTGGTCATCATATCAACAGGATTATCATGAGTACTAACTTTGCTCACAACTATATCACCTCGAGCGATAATATCACGGACAAAATGATACCGCACATCAATGTGCTTGGTCCTCTCATGAAACATCTGATCTTTTGTGAGAAAAATAGCACTCTGACTGTCACAAAAGACTGTGGTCATCTGTAAGTCTTCACTGAGCTCACTAAATAGTCCCTTCAACCAAATAGCTTCCTTATACGCTTCAGTAATAGCCATGTATTCAGCCTCAATAGTAGACAATGTAACTGTAGTCTGTAAGATAGCTTTCCAACTAATAGCACAGCCACCAATGGTGAAAATATACCTAGTGAGAGATCTTTTCTTATCAAGGTCTCCAGCAAAATCAGAATCAACATATCCAACGACTCTACTTCTAGTTCTCCCAAATTGCAAACGAGTATCAGTAGAGCCACGTAAGTATCTGAAAACCTACTGAACTGCTTTCCAATGTTCTTTACTAGGATTCGCCATATATCTACTAACAGCGTTGACTGCATATGACAAATCTGGACGAGAACAAACTATAGCATATATGAGAAATCCCACTGCATTAGAATATGGAACTCGAGATATATAATCAATCTCATCATCTGATTGTGAAGATAAAGCAAATGAAAGTCTGAAATGAGCTGCTAATGGAGTGCTAACAGGTTTAGTATTCTGTATATTAAATCTGTACAGAACTTTCTCAATGTACCCTTTTTGACTTAGGTATAATTTACCTGCCTTTCTATCTCTCAGAATCTTCATTCCAAGTATCTTCTTTGCTGCTCCTAAATCTTTCATCTCAAACTCCTTACTAAGCTAGTTTTTGACCTTTCTAATCTCTTCTTTATCCTTGGCTGCTATCAATATGTTATCGATGTATAAGAGTAGATACACAAAAGACCCATCAGCAGTCTTCTTAAAGTAGATACAACTGTCATAGCTACTTCTCTTGAAATAATGAGTGGTCATAAATGAGTCAAATCTCTTATATCACTATCTGGGTGACTGTTTCAGGCCATATAGAGACTTCTTCAATAAGCACACATAGTCCTCCTTTCCAGAGTCTACAAAACCCTCTGGCTGTTCCATGTAGATGTCTTCTTCAAGTTCTTCATGTAAGAATATTGTCTTCACATCTAACTGTTCAAGCTGAAGATCATGCATAGCCACAATACCAAGCAAAGCTCGAATTAAACTATGCTTTACAACTGGAGAAAACACATCTATAAAGTCTACGCCTGGAACCTGACTGTAGCCTTTTGCAACTAGCATTGTCTTATACTGGGCTTCTATAATTCCTGGTATTCCTTCTTTCCTTTAGTAGACCCATTTGCAGCGAACAGCTTTCTTATCTTTAGGTAGTTTCACCAAGTCCCATGTGCCATTTTTATGAAGTGATTTCATCTCCTCTTGCATGGCAATCATCTATTTGCTAGAGTCATCACAACTAACTGCCTCTGTATAGGTAGAAGGTTCTTCACTAGAATCAATACCTTCAGTCACATTCAAAGCATAGGCAACTAGATTGGCCTCAGCATACCTCTGTGGAGGTCTAATGTCTCTTCTAGGCCTGTCCTTAACAATAGAATATTGTGGTGACGCTAGTGGTAGAGATGGTGATAAAGAGGATCCTAACTGAGATGTAGACACTGGTGTAGATTCTAACCTAATCTTAAGATCCATCTGAGTGTTTGATTTCTGCTGATGTTTACTACTAGAATCTCTAATAGGCAAATCACGAAGAATAGCAGATTCATCAAAGATAACATCTCTATTCATTATAATCTTCTGGGTTTCTGGACAATATAGCTTATATCCTTTAACACCAGCCTTATAGCCTAGAAAAATACACTTCATAGATCTTGGTTCCAACTTTCCATTATTAACATGAGCATAGGCAGGACATCCAAATATCTTCACATCAGAATAATTAGCAGGAGTACCAGACAATACCTCTTCTGGAGTCTTTTTCTCAATAGCAGTTGAGGGAGATCGATTAATCAGAAAGTAGGATGTAGAAGCAGCTTCTGCCCAAAAGGACTTTGGTAAACGAGCATTAGAGAGCATGCAACGCACTCTCTCTATCAAAGTCCTATTCATACGCTCTGCCACACCATTTTGTTGTGGATTACGGCAAACTATTAAGTGCCTCACAATTCCTTCTAACTTGCAAAAAACATTAAATTCATCAGAACAAAACTCCAAGCCATTATCAGTGCGGAGACGTTTAATCTGTTTCTCTGTCTGCTTCTCGATCATAGTCTTCTACTCCTTGAATGTAGGTAACACATCATTCTTCTGCTTTAGGAAGAACACCTAAAGCTTTCTGGAGAAATCATCGATGATTGTCAGCAAATATCTGGCACCTCGTTTTGAAGGTACTCTAGATGGTCCCCAGAGATCAGAATGTATATAATCAAGTATTCCCTTTGTATTGTGGATACCTTTTATAAATCTGACTCTCTTCTGCTTCCCAAAAATACAGTGCTCATAAAATTTCAGTTTACTAGTACTCTGCCCATCAAGAAGTCCTCTTTTGCTCAATTCAGCCATACCATTCTCACTCATATGCCTAAGACGCATACGCCAAAGTCTAGTGACTTCATCATCTAACAACGAAAGAACAGAGACAACTGCTTCACTGGTAATTATAGAACCCAACAAGACATATAATTCGGCAGATCTTTTCTGACCCTTCATCACGACAAGAGCTCCTCTGGAAACCTTTAGAACTCCACCTTTACCAGTGTACTTATACCCTTTTGAATCAAGAGTACTCAAAGAGATCAGATTTCTCTTTAAATCTGGATGATAGAGTGCATAATAGACATATAATTTTTGATATTCCTTTATGTTTTAATGATTAAAAAAATACTTAAATATTGGATTTTGATTATGTTTCAGATTCTATGGAGTAGATTGAAGATTTGGATCAATATAACATGATTTGCGTGGAAAATCCAGAGTCCAAGAAATTACACTGACCAGAAGAGGTTTTTACTTAAGGCGTGGGCATGTTCCATCTACCCAGTACGTTCAAAGAAGAAGTTCGCAGATAAAGCGTGGGCACGCTTTATTGGTCGATGCGATTTTGATTTATTTAGAAACAAAGATGTGAATGACAGCTGGAAAGATTTATTTGCTTATCTTTAGGAAAGTTTCCCGGTTGTTAATATTCCCTATTAAAGTGGGATTTGTTTTGGAGGCTATAAAGAGAGGAGATCCTTTAGAGAAAAACAACACAATTCATCTTTTTCAGTCTCTCTTTTCTTTTAGGTTTTTTCTTTCTGTTATGGATTGCTAAATATTTCTTCTAGTCAAGGGATAATTGAAGTTTTGGTTCTTCAAGAATTGTGAGATCTAATTAATTCTCCTTGTTCTTTTATTCTTCAATATTTATATATTTTCTGTGTTCCTTGAAATTATTGTTTGATTCATTGATGCAAAAGGCCATTGTTCAATTTATCAAAATAATATATTGCCATTTAGAATTTCAAATCCGTAATTGTTTGAATGTTCTAATGCAAGTGGTAAACTGACATACTTGATTATAAAAGAGGTTTTCAATTTATGTCATGAAAATATATAATCTAGTCTAAATGAATCGAGCTTATGAGTTTGTTGGCTAGAATTGGTAGTCTCTCTAGTTGTTAATGCTGTTGGTAAATTAAATCCTAAGAGCTTGTTTAGGATTGTCTACTAATAAGAGAAATAATCAAAGAGCTTGTTTTGGTTATCAAGATATTAAGGAGAGATAGGTTATTATAGCTTGTTAATAACTATAACCAATTTATTCAAGAATTAAAGAAATTATCTTTGCATCAATGATCAATTTGTTGATCCAAAACTGAAATTGTACCTTTGGCTAGATGTTCGTATTATATTGATTTTTCCTTTATTTGCATTTCCTCTACTGCATTCTCTTTAGATTGTTTAATTCTAATTTTCAAAATCCCTTTTTCTTTTATTTATCTTAATCTTTGAAGAAATAAATCTAACCAATCATTGTGGACACGACCTTGCTCATCACTGTATGCAATTATTTATATATATATATATACATTTAGAGCAGGAATTTATTTTGTTGGATTCGACAACCACCACTGGAACATGTCTCATGTCACCAAGAGTCCTGATAACTCCATCAAACATCTTAATTTTGACTGTTCCAATACCAGCAACTTTACAAGGCACATTTTTTCCCATCAATACAGCACCTTTGGATACCGTTTCATATGTTGAAAACTAATCCCTAATAGGACATATATGAAACGTGCAATCTGAATCAAGAATCCAGTCATCACATGGTTTGGAGTCGCCATCAGAAACAACTAAGAGTTCTCCATCACTGATATCATCTTCGGCAACACTGGCTTCACTGGTATTTTCAGTTTGTTTTCCCTTCTGATTAGGAGCAGCCTTCTTATTCTTGTTCTGAAGCTTATAGCATTCAGATTTGATGTGGCGATTTTTCTTGCAATAGTTGCAAGTTTTACTTTTATTTCTAGATTTCGATCTGCCTCTATTATTACTCCTAGAATTCCTCTCATACGTTCTCCCTCTAGCAACGAGACCCTCTGCCTGAGTCTCAGTCCCTGTAATAATCTGACCCATCTTTTCCTTAGAGAGCAGAATCATAAACAACACTCAAAGTAAGGAATTCAGGACTATACAAAATAGTGTCCCTAAAAGGCGTATATGAAGAGGGCAACGAACACAGTAAAATCAACACTAAATCCTCATACTCGTATTTAACCTCCAAAGCTTCCAGATCAGAAATAATTTCCTTAAAGACGTTTATGTGCCTTCTAGAGACGTACCTTCTGTCATACGATGAGAATACAGTCGCTGCTTCTGATGCAGCTTATTGGTCAGACTTTTCGTCATGCACAGCTGCTCTAATTTCAACCATAAAGCGGGGTAGATTTCTCCTTCAGAACGCCCTGTAATATCTGATTCGACAGATGCAGTTGAATCTGAGATAGGGCTTTTCGATCCCTACGTTACTTTTCCTCCATTAATAACGATGAGGGCATCGCGTTGATCCCTAATAATGCATCGTCCAAATCCAACTGCGCGAGTATAGCCCGCATCTTAACCTGCTATAATGAAAATCTGGTGCTACGATCCAAAAGTGGAATATCATACTTCATAATTGCCATTATCGTAATCAAACCTGGATTAAAAGCTCTGATATCAGTTTGTTAAGAATTAACGAACGATAATCGACAAAAGAATGAAAAACAAGAACACACAGATTTAAGTAGAAAACCTTAATCGGGAAAAGTCAATGGCAGAGGAGGAAATTTCACTATGTCGAAAATAAGGTACAGAAGATAGAGTTTTACACAGCCAAGCCAAAATATATAGAATTCCCAAAATCCTAAAATACATATGTGTACGGACAAAAATTGTACGGAAAAGAAAACGGCCCAATAAAACAGGTCCATCCCTCCGCTTCCACCACAGACCTCAAAATTTCTCCCAATTACAAAAATACCACATATGTCACACTGCGAAGATTTCGGGCTAGGGCAAATAGAATTCGGATCACGAACTCTAACAGTATGGATTGGAACGCTTTTAACTCGATATTACAAGGTTCGTATCACTTGTCATCACACAAAGTTGTTCAATACTAATATGCAACATAGTTACACGAGGTTAAACTTAGCCTTGACGTGTCACCCATTTGAATCATGGAAGTATGCGACGTTGTTTGAACCTAGTTTATGCAACCTTGTGTATAATACGAAGTGATATGAAATGCAAACCCATGTAAAGTAGTAATGAGTAGTGACGTGGATGAAAACCACGTAAAAGCCAAATTTCTATTTTAACCCTGCATATTTAGAATCACTATTAACCTTGCAAATATGCAAGTTGATAACCCTGCAGCTAGTAATCCCCAGATTGGCAGCTCTTCATAAGGGTCAAGGTCCGTTTAGCCCCTATTTGATCAGAACTCAAGGTTCTTTGAACCCATCTGATCGATCAAGTAGGTCACCGGACGACTCTATATAAAGGTTCACCTACCTCAACATGGCGAAGAACAAGGATAATACAATCATTACAATAGAGTTTAAAGGATATCCAATCACTCTCTCTCATCCAAGCATCACTTATCTGCTTATACATGGGATTGGGTTTTCCTTTCAGTCCATTTCCAGTATTTCTTACTTCGATATATTATTAGAAAGATAGGAGATAATTCAGCTTAATGTTACTACTTTACCCATCATAAATAAAATATTTTTCACAGACCCGGAACATATAGTTTCAGTCTTACAACTCTACTTCCTTAAAAAATAAAAATAAATAAATAAAATCTTACAGCTCTATGTGGTTTCAAACAATTTGTTGGATGTAGTTCATAATTTAAGAATGCATCAGTGGTTTCCTTGTTGGTTCTATTGATAAGTCTAATTAGTTTATATGACTACGTTTGTATATATGATATAATTGATATTTGGGAGAACTTACGAGATCTTAGATCAATGCTCGAAACTAATTATTTTTTGATAAATACTAATATATATACATTGAGTGTTTATAAGCAATAATTTTTTTTTTAGTTCTTTTTAAAAAAATGGCCGTTTTTTACACCCATTTAATAAATAGCAGTTTTATAATTTTATTTTTGATAAATGGTTGTTTTTTAGTTGATCAATTTTTTTGAAAATAAATTAACTTTTTAAAACATATATCAATTTTATACAAAATAAATCAATTTTCTTAAAAAAAAAATAAATCAATAAATTTTTTTTCTATTAAATATGAAAAAGGGTCATTTTTTAAATAATATTTAGCATTTGGCCATTTTTTAACAATATTTAAAAAATAACCATTTTTCAAGCAGTGATCCAAAATTCAACCATTTGAGAAAAAGACATGGATAGGACTATTTGGAGTCCTTTTGTCAGTTTTAAGACTAGGTTGATATAATATCTTTTTTAGGACCAAAACTTAGGACTAGTTGGAGAGAGAAAGAAAACGGTTTTCAAATCTGCCATTGGTCAAAAGTGAATTAGTAAGTAGAGCATTAAATGATATTCTCTCTCTCTCTTTCCAATCTGACACATTTTTCTCTCTTTTTCTTTTGTATTTTCGTTCTCTCTTCTTTTTCTTCTTCTTCTTCTTCAGTTTTCTCTCCGAAAATCACATGATTGGTTTCCATCTCTAGAGGACCATGAAAGCTTCAAAACGTGAACCTAATTAGTCTCTCCATTTCTATGTTTCATTGCATTGCATTTCACTCTCTCTCTCTCTCTCCCTCTCTCTTCTAGTTTATACTTTCTCGCTCCAGCTCTCTCTTTGTCCCTTTGTTAACAATTGTGTTTCTTAACAACTATTTAATTATTTTGTAAAAAAAAAAAACTCAGCTAGAAAATGGGAGGATTATATTGAGGAGTTGCTTGAATTTTGAAGGTAAGTAATGAAATTTTATTCAAGATTAGTTTTTTATGGTTGATATTAAGTAATTAATATTTAAAGGAGGACCATAATACTGATCCGGGCATTATTGTGCTAAAAATTCCATATTTTCGTATATTCATCATCTTTTTAATATCTTATAGATTAAGTTGTGATGTCGTAGATCAAGATTAACTTGACCTTAGGTAAAGATTAACTTGACCTCAGGTCAATCTCAACTTGACCTTTGGTCAAGATTATATTGCTTCGAAGAGGTAGGTCAAACTGATGTTGATGTATGGTCAAAACTAACTTGACCTTAGATCAACATCATCTTGATCTTTAGTCAATATCATATTAAATCAACTGGTGAGGACTCAGTCAAGCAAAAGTATTCGTGCTGTGGCAATTCAGGATATAAGAGGCATGTATGCCTTAGTCCGATTCCACTATGTAGCACGATTAATGAATCTATAGACCACTCTATAAGAATGCAACAAGAGGATTCTGACTTGGGGTCAAGAAACTCTTGCTTTAGGGGCAAGAAGTTATTGATTTGAGGTCAAGATGTTCTTGACCAGAGGTCAAAAAGATATTGACTTAAGGAAAAAAGTGTTTGACTTAGAGTTAACAACATTTTTAGTAGGAGTTGTAAAGTGTTATATGAAACTTAGGCACGATGTTATATGTGATGTATTTTTAAATTTATAAATTGAAACTTATTAAACTAATGTCAGGATTTTCTTGTCTAGGGTCAAAAAATTTGTTATATTTTGTTTTCTAATTCATTAATTAGGTAAAAAATGTATTGACCCCATATCAAGAATTTCTTAAATGGGGTCATAATCTCTTTATCGAAAATTGAATATAATTTTATGTCCTTATTAATTCAAGAAATTCTTAATCTTGGGTCAAGTAATACTTGCCTTGAAGTCAAGACATTCTTGATCTAGAATCAAGATAGATCTGACATGGAGTCAAATTTTTCTTGACTTGGAATAATAAATAATGTCTTTATCAAATGCATTAAATTTCACCAAAACATTTACTGAATAGATGACTTTTAGCAAAATAATAGTCATCGAATATACCAAAAGTATAAGTAAATACTGAATATTATTCACCAATTACAGAAACCATAAGCCAAAAAAAAGGGAAAAAAAAGTAATTTTCTGAAACGCAATCAAAATAAAGCATTATCTTTGCTTCCCTAAATTGAGTCACTCTTATCAGTCAGTTTCGATATAGTCCTCATTTCTCCAATCCATAATAATATAACTCGCACGTAAGCTTATGATGCAACTGGCTTGTTGGACATTAGGAACTCAGCATACTTGATGATAAACCTATCACAGTCTCTCCTGAATAATAGCAAAACATCAACTTAAATAAAACAATAACATCAAGTGAGGGTTAACTGAGACTTGAAACCGGGTCAAAAAATCCTTGATCCAGGGTCAAGAACTTCCTGACCCAAGGTCAAGGAGCATTTGACCCAAGATGTCAAGAGCTTCTTGGCCTCAACCAGAGAAATTCAAATAAACAGGAGGTCAAGAATCTTTTGACCTAATAGTCAAGGGCTTCTTGACGGGAGGTCATGGAGCTCTTGACGTGATGCCAAGAAACACTTGACAAGAGTCAAGAAAATTTTAACTATGGTCAACAAGCACTTGGCTCAAGTCAGAGCTAAGAAGATCTTAACTTCGGTAAATAAGCTCTTGACCAGGGCCAAGAAACACTTGGCTCGGGTCCATAACTCTTGGACCTGGATCAAGAGAAACTTGACCTGAGTCAAGAACTTTTTGACATCAGGTCAGGATACTCTTGACCCATCGGAACATCAACCTCTGAAACATTCAGTCTACTCGAAGAAGTTAAGATAGCTTTTTTCCTAAGATGCAATGTCAAAAAACAAGGATTTTCGCATAAATATAAAAAACCAACCTTTGCTTCCTCATATGCAGCTTCTGCAGCACTTTTGCTTTTCAAATCGGTCGGTTTTGCTTGGGATAAGTGGGCTTCGGCACTAGAGTCTTCGCCAAAGAGTTAGATGGGGACTTCATCTTCTTTCCAGTCGACGACGTGCCTGCAGTTTTTGAAGAGGGCTTCTTAGCTTTAGTTCGACGGGTCTTCGCCATTATCGGATTTTTTAGGTTCGTTGAAGAAAAGAGAAAAGATTCTTGACGAAAGTGGATATGAGATTTTCAAGTTTAAATTGAGGTGATTTTTGGGCGGTTTTTGAATTCGGTTTTATGAGTTTTTTTCTTCTGATTTCAAAGAAAAAATGGATAGAGAAAAGAGAAAATGGTGAAATGGAGAGAGAAATAAGAGAAAATGGAGGTTTAGGATTTTACGAGGAAGTGTGGAAGGCATGTCAAATCTGATAACGTCATATTAGAAAATAGTTGGGTTAAAGTAGGGGTATTACCGTATTTCATACCATGTGAGCTCTATTTTTCAGTCCTAAAAAAATTTATTAGAAAATATGGTCTTAAAAAAGACATTTTGGCCTCATTTGGAATCCATGTCCTTTTCTCCAACCATTTAGCTAAAAGGCCCATTATACATTTTCTTTCGCACTTCTCGAATTCAAAATCCACCCATGTATTGAGAGTTGTAAACAGATAGATAACCACGTCTGAAGGATATAATAATTGAAGTCCAAATTCTTACTTGGCCCATTAAAGCTCATTATCTCATTTAGCCTACAAAGTCTTTTTTTTTTTTTTTTTTTAAGTGGGCATTAACTAATGACCTCTACTTTTTACAAATTAAAAGAAAATACCTACTACTACTCAATCCCCACTCTACCCCATTAAGGATAATAGGTTTTCACGTCTACCCCCCGGTGTGACTCGAACCTAGGACCGATATCCCAGGTAATAGGTGTTCTTACCACTTGAGCCAACCCACTTCGTCTAGCCTACAAAGTCTTTAGTTCTCAATCAATCCATAATTGACCTAACAAATCCCAAGTTCTCACTTAGCCAACTGAGGTCAAGTTTTGAGTTGGTCATTAAAGCTTATTATCTGATTTAACCTACAAAGTCTTAAGTTCTCAATTTATCCATAATTGACCTCACAAATCCCAAGTTCTCATTTAACCAACTAAGGTCAAGTTCTCATTTAATGGAACAAGCCCTAACATCCGAGTTTTCACTTGGCTCAAGCCTTCTCACTTGGCGGAGCAGAAGTATAACGTAATTTTGACTCTAACAAAGTATTGTACAATTCACATCACCTCCTTATTTTCATTGTTCTTAATTTCTCTCTCATCACTTTTTCTCACATTACTTTCTCTATTTAAAAAGTGGTATTTTTAAAAAAATTTAAAAATAGTATTTTTCTAAATTTATATTTAAAAAGTGGTATTTTTTAAAATAAACTTTTAAAAAGTGGTAATTTTATAAGTGGTATTTTCTTAAATAATTTGAGAAATGGTATTTTTGTAAAAAAAAATGGTATTACTCAAAATTAAACTTTTAATATAACATCTTAGTAAAATACAAAACAAAACATAATATTATAATAGAATAATAAAATACTAATACAATACAGTGCACCAAACGTAGCCTCATGACATTATTTTGCAGAATTAAAATCTCATGGTTAGAGTTATAAAACAACCAAATTTCAGAATATACTTTTATAACTAACTTTCCTAGAATTTGTTTCTTGAACGTTTAATTCGTTATACTTAAGAATCAACGTATGTTTAACTTTGGCCGTGTCTTGCTTAATGTTCCTCTTTCATTGTTATGAACTTATGTAAGCAAATTATAAAAAAATAAAAAGAAAAAAGTAAACCATAAAGTTCATTCCACGCTAAATAAATAAATAAACGTATTTGAAAATTATATAATAAATAAATAACACCAAACGTAAAATCTTCGGAAAAAGACAAACTGCATGATTACGTGACAATGACTACCGTGGCAATGACCAATTTGACTTCTACATACGCGTACACGTACGGTGCTGATCCACATAAGCATGTCAATGCGGCATCATGCCTGCACCAACGAAACTTCTTATCGTCTTTTTATTTTTCATTTACTATTTCTTTTAATTAACAATCGTCTTTTCTAATTTTAAATAATTAAATATATTATTTTTAAAAGAATAATTGAAAATATTAAGCATAAGAAGTTTTAGATACAATTAAATGTATTAAAATTTGAGTAATAGTCGTTGAGTTCTCTATTTATAGTGATGAATGATGATCAGCAGCTATTCACATTATCCAAATTACTCATTTGCCATTGTTAGTACTAGTATTAAAAAAATTGGTATAAAAATGAGTATGCATGTACACATATGAAAAGTATTAGTCCTTACTTATTTTGGACATTGTCACACCAATAATTATCAAGATATTATTGATCCAGACATATGCATCAAACCGGAATTTGCAAGAGTATTAAACAGGGAACTGTATTTTATTATAATTGTTTTAAATATAGATCGACCATAAAGATGTAATAATACAAAGGAAAAACATATAATAAATTAATACCCCTTTAGCTGCTCACAAATAAATATTTCTTTTAAAAAGGTGCAAAGATAATGTTACTTTTTCGATTATTTTGAATATTTTCCACTTCTACCCCGGCCCAAACCTTTGAACAACTCAAACTCATGTTTTGTTCTCACTAACAGTGTCTGGCCTCTCAATCAAGACCTTTGCACAGTCAGTCCTACCAATATGTTATACATATGAGTGAGCCTCTATAGTGCCTCACATGCAACGTATTAGTGGCCTGGCCAAACAGAGAGGCACATTTTTCCGTGTCGACACTCTCCGAAAAAAATGTTTCTTCCCTCTCAAAATCTGTTTTGTCTCGTTTTTTAAGTCAGACATTATATAAATATATACGTATGTGAAAGAAAAGAAAAAAGTCACTGATCATAATATGCTCGACGAAATTCCTCACTGAACTAAAATTCAACTAAAATGAGTTGCAATAATTTCAGAGTTCAATTCTTCGGTTGCCTCGGTCCACAAGAAATATCCAGAATTGGGACTTTACGACAATGTCCCTGATACCCATAAATACCTATACTACCCCTGCAGCTGGAGCGAGAGAGTGCCGAGCTGGCCTTGATGGCGAGGGCACAAAGGTCCGGCAGAGATAGTGGTGCTCGGGAGTGAGAGAGCGGGAGGAGGAAGTAAATTTGGCCCAGCTGGAGGTAATCGTCGGGGCCCAGCTGAGGCGGGTGGGCCCCAACGAACATGGACTCTGAGCTGCAGAGGAAGCAGTTTGGGGTTCGGGACAAGACTTGGGCCGCCTTCAATGGCTGCTTCAGCTCCTCTAGCCTTCCGT
>JXTC01000587.1:119489-132147 GCA_002914845.1 Trema orientale | reverse complement strand
AAAGACCAAGTCATCGAGCTTGAGAAAGGACTAAGTGAGCAGCAAGAACTCAATGAAACCCTTAGAAAGGAGCTTGCAACACTTAAAGAGGAACAAGACTCTCAAACCTGTGAGGTGAAGCAATTGAAGGATAATTACTTGTCTTCTTATGAAGACGGCGTGCTAAGAGGCCGTTATCTTATCCTCAAGCAATACAAGGAGGGAGATACTTCCTCATGGAATGTCGATAAAGAAATTCAGGAGTACGAGGAGATGGATGAGGAAGACGATAAGAAATCCGATACTTCATCAAAAGCTTCAACTGCGCCACTTTCCTCCGGTCATGGCGAGACTCCAGTACTTAACTCAGCAAACTGTGCCGAATGAAACTCCTTTTTACCACTCAAAGTGTTCCTCTTTTTTATATCTACTAGTTTCTATTTTAAGGTCTAAAGTTATGTATGAACTATCCAGCCGGCTGATATTGTTAGTACTCAAATTAAGTTAAATGAAGCTTTCGTACCTTTATGCGAATGGAAAACTCTTGAGCAGTACCATAATAAGTCGGCTGTAATTCTTGTATAATATCAGTATTGTCTTATTCCAAATCACATCGCCTATATTTTGCAAAGGAATAAAACAGGTAAATTCATAATTTCTTTCTTTCTCGTTTGGAACAGGGAGGAGTTGGAGCTCTCGGCTAACTTCCACATACACCTTGCCAAGAGGATTTAAAAGCACTCATTGGAGAGGGCGGTTCCCGGAACTCATTGGGAACGGGGAGGAATTAGAGCTCTCGACATTTATCGTTTTCCATGTCAAGAGGATTTCAAAGCACTCATTTAGAGAGGGCGGCTCCTGGAACTCATTTGGAACGGGGAGGAATTAGAGCTCTCGACAGTTATCGTTCTCCATGTCAAGAGGATTTAAAAGCACTCATTTAGAGAGGGCGGCTCCCGTAACTCATTTGGAACGGGAAAGAATTAGAGCTCTCGACAGTTATCATTCTCCATGTCAAGAGGATTTCAAAGCACTCATTTAGAGAGGGCGGCTCCCGGAACTCATTTGGAACGGGGAGGAATTATTGATGTAATCTCAAATTGAAACGGCTAAAATCAAATACCCCATCTCGGGGATCAAGCAAAATATTTCAATGAGATCAAGAATCAGAATATTCATACCTTGTTTATCATGCAATTTTCCTTACAAGTCCTTGCTTGCCAGCATGTTCTCTTGAAATTGATCCTGTCAATGTAAAATGAAACCAAATAGAATTTTTTAGTAAATCGGGCCTGCACCTATCTATTATATGGGCTACCTACATACCCCACCTTGGGGATCAAGCCAAATGTAGTTCTAATTACAACCTAATTTCGGATTCTAATAATAATAACAAAATTCAAATGTACTGAAATTGTTCGACTAATAACTGACTAAAGGGAAACAACCTAAGAGGAAATACTAAAACACCTAAATCACTCTAGACGAACTACTACTTAAATATAATACTTCTTAAGGTGAATAATGTTCTAGCTCCTCGGTACTTCTTTTCCAGCCATAGTCTCTAATTGATAAACTCCTTGAGCGACCCCTTTCGAGACTTTGTATGGACCTTCCTAATTAGGTCCCAACTTTCCTGTTCCATGCTCTTGAGTATTCTGAAAAACTTTTCTCAATACCAACTCTCCGACTTGAAACGATTTGGGCTTAACTTTAGAGTTATAATACCTCATCACTGCTTGTTGATAAGACGCTAGTCGAACGACAGCTTGCTCCCTTTTTTCCTCTAAGAATTCTAAACTCGCGGCCCTTAATTCGTCGTTCTCCTCTTTCGTGAGATGTTCAGTCTTGACCATAAGAAGTTGAATTTCAGCTGGCATAACTGCTTCCGCCCTGTACACCATAAAAAATAGAGATTCTCCTGTTGCCATCCTCGGTGTAGTTCTATACGCCCATAATACTCCATTTAATTCTTCCACCCACCTTCCTTTGGCTCGTTCCAACCTCTTCTTCAAAGTATTCATAATAGTCTTATTGGTTGCCTCTGCTTGTCCATTCCCTTGAGGATATCGTGGCGTAGAAAAATTAAGATAAATATTCCAATGGTTGCAAAAGGATTGAAACTTTCCTGCTGAAAATTGAGGCCCATTATCTGTTACGATCTCCTTTGGTACTCCAAACCTGTAAATTATATGCTTCCATATGAAATTTTCTACATCACTTTCCTTTACTTGAGCGAAGGCTTCAGCTTTCACCCATTTAGAAAAGTAATCTGTAACATAAACTTCTTCTGAGCTGGAGCTTGTGGTAATGGTCCAACAATATCCATTCTCCAAACCATGAATGGCCAAAGACTGGACACTACCGATAAATGCTCTGCTGGTTGATGAATTGTTGGAGCAAAGTGCTGACACTTGTCACATTTTCTCACGTACTCCTCTGCATCCTTGAGCATTGTGATCCAATAGTATCCCAACCTTAGTGCTTTTTGGGCCATTGATCGTCCACTTGAATGGTTCCCGTATTGCCCCTCATGTATCTCGCCTAAAACGTATTTTCCTTCTTCTGGAGTAATGCAAAGAGAGTACGGTCCAAAAAATGAATTTTTGTACAACTTTCCATTGATCAATGCATACCTAGAGGCTTGAGCTTTCAACTTTCGAGCCATCCTTCGATCTCTAACGATTTCTCCATCTCAAATATATTCTAAGATTGGAGTCATCCAATTTTCTTCTACCTCAACTATTTTAACTTCGCCCTTTTTTTCTGGTATTTCTATGCTTGGCCTTTCAAGAAATTCAACTGGAATAGTTAGGCTAAAATGAAACTCTGTGGCTGAGCTAAGGTTAGCTAATGCATCGGCATGTGTGTTTTCTCCTCTTGGTACTTGTAGTATTTCACAATGCTCAAATTCTGAAACAGGCGAATTGACTATCTTTAAGTAGCCAGACATCTTATCATCCCTCGCAACATAGTCTCCTTTTATCTGGTTAACAATCAATTGAGAGTCACTGGAGACTATAATTCTATGTGCTCCAATCGCTTTAGCTACTCTTAGCCCAGCTATAATAGCTTCATATTCGGCCTCGTTGTTTGACACCTTGAATCCAAGGCGGATGGATTGCTCGAAAATCTCTCCATTCAGTGTAGTGAGGATCACGCCAATGCCACTTCCTTTTACATTGGACGATCCATTGACTTTGAGCTTCTAATCTCCCATGGTTTCTTTCAAAACTCCTTCAGTAGTACCTTGGTCAGTCATCTCGGTAACAAAGTCAGCCAATACTTGTGATTTTACAGCTGTCCGATTTTGATAAGTCACATCAAATTCACCTAGTTCAACTGCCCATTTAGTCAATCTTCCCGATACTTCTGGTTTATGAAGAACAGCTTGAAGTGGATGAGAATTTACCACCACGATTGGATGACATTGAAAGTAAGGCCTCAGTTTTCGAGCGGCTGTGATCAATGCAAGGGCGAGCTTCTCAATCACTGGATAACGAGTTTCGGCATCTTGGATGGTTCGGCTAACATAATATATTGGACGTTGCAACTTTCCTTCCTCCCGGATCAAGATCGCACTAACAGCATTATTTGAGACTGCCAAATAAAAGAATAGTGTTTCTCCATCGACCTGTTTGGACAAGAGTGGTGGTGTTGTTAGATATTCTTTCAATTTCTTGAATGCGTCTTCATACTTGTCATTCCACTCGAAAGTTTTATTTCCTTTAAACAAGTTGAAAAATGGAAGGCACTTATCCGACGAGCGTGAGATAAACCGGTTCAATGCGGCTACTCTCCCAACCATCTTTTGAACCTCTTTTTTATTCTTCGGAGAAGACATATTAATAAAAGCTTGAATTTGATTAGGGTTTGCCTCGATTCCCCTTTGTGTTACTAGATACCCCAGAAACTTTCCTGAAGATACCTCGAACGAACATTTGGTCGGGTTCAGCTTCATATTATACTTTCTCAAAACTTTGAAGCAATCCTCAAGATGCTGAATATGCTCTTCAGCCTTCAGCGATTTCACTAACATGTCATCTATGTAAACTTCCATTGTCTGGCCAATATGAGATGCAAACATTTTATTGACTAGTCGCTGATAAGTTGCTCCAGCATTCTTCAGACCGAATGGCATTACTTTGTAGCAGTACAAACCTCTATCGATTATGAATGCGGTCTTCTCTTGATCTTCCGGGTGCATTAAAATTTGGTTATAACCACAGAACGCGTCCATAAAGCTCAACACTTTGTTAAGGTCGGTGAAATCTATACACACTCTCCATTTACCATTTTTCTTTCTTACTATCACGACATTAGCTAACCACTCCGGGTAATGAACTTCTCGAATGAACCCAGCTTCTAACAGCCTTCTCACTTCTTCATTAATAATTTTATTTCTCTCTACTCCGAACTTCCTTCTCTTTTGGTAAACTGGTTTATGATTGAGATCAACATTAAGCTGATGGGTGATGACGGTCGGATTAATTCCTAGCATGTCTGAGTGCGTCTAGGAAAATATGTCCTTATTCTACTTGAGAAACTTAATTAATTCTTCTTTAATTTCATCTGGAAGAAGAGATCCAATTTGAACCGTATGATCTGGATTGTCTTGATAGAACATTACTTCGTCCAGCTCCTCTGACTTTGGCGCTTCCCTAATTTGGCTGGGTGAACGATTTTCAGCTTCTAGTTGATATAGTTCGAACTTCTTGTTTCACATCACAGTTTGATAGCAGCCTGTTGCAGCAGTCTGATCTCTTTTTATCTCCTTGACTCCTCTTTTGGTAGGAAATCTGATAACTTGGTGGTAAGTTGAAGGTACTGCTCGCATCGCATGAATCCATGGTCGTCCCAAAATGATATTGTATGCTGATGGGCAATCCATGACTATAAACTTAGTCATTAGATTTTCTCCTTCGGCATAGACAGGGAGCGTTATTTGCCCCACTGCTGCGGTCTGATCTCCATTGAATCCTACCAGTACAGTTTTGACACTTTCGATTTTCTCTTCATCTATTTCTATATCCTTCAAGGTAGAAAGGAATAAAACATTTGCAGAACTTCTATTGTTGACTAGAATGCATTTAATAAGGCAATTGGCCACATTTAGACTAATTACAAGTGCATCATCATGAGGCCTACTCAAAGAGGAAACTTCTTTGGTGTTAAAGGTAATTGTTTAATCAAGAGGAAAATCAGTCGGCTCAAAAGTTGGTGCGACATCTTTAGCCTTTCTAACATATTGTCTCATAGAAGAATTAGAAGTCTCGCTATAGACTGACCCTCCACAAATCATGTTTACTATTCGACGAGTATCTGGTGGAGGTGGTGTAGCCTCTTTTTGCTTGGCTACATCTTCTAGTATCTTTTTTCCCCTCTCTGATAAGAACTCGCGCAAGTGTCATTTTTTCAGCAATTCTACTATCTCAAAATGTAATTGTCTACATTCTTGAGTAGTATGTCCATAGTCTCCATGAAATTCGCAATACCTCGATTGGTCTCTATTTTCAGGGTTAGAGTATAGCTTTCTTGGCCAATTAACATCATTTCTTCCTCGGAGGTGATAAACCACTAAATCCACCGCTGGTATGTTGAGTGGATAATCGAGCTTGGGAATTCTATGTGGTAGACTCCTTGACCTCCTATCCTCCCTTCTTCTTTGTTGATACCTCCTATTATCTTCCCATGTATTTCTTCCCCTTTTATCTCCTACATACTCTGATTGAACGTCTTCTTTCTTTGGTAGTCCACGACGTAGAAACGCCTCGTCTTCTTCCAGTGTGATGAATCCACGGGCACGTTGTAGTGCCTCTTCCACAGTGAGTACCTCCTTAGTTGTCAGTTCTTCATATAGCTTCGAACCATGAATTAGTCCTCTCCTAAATGCTTCAACTGCTGTCCCTCCATCAAGTTTTGGGACGTCAATCATTGCGCTATTGTACCGCTTGACATAATCTTTCAATGACTCGTTCTTGTGTTGCACGATGTGGAATAAATCATTAGGCTTCTTTCCCAACTTCATACTGATGGAAAAGTTGTTCATAAACTTCTTCGTGAGATCTAAGTAGGATAACACAGATTCTGGCTCGAGATTATAGAGCCACTTCAAGGCTGGCCCTTTTAGGCTTTGAGTGAATGTCTTACACTTCATTGCATCTAACTTCTCAAGCGGAACAGAAACAGTCTGCATCAATTGCTCAAAGTGGCATACATGGTCATAGGGATTCGTAGTTCCATCATAGTCGTGCAACTTTGAGGTATTGAACTTGTGAGGAGGGACTACTTTAATGATGTGCTTGGCTAGTGGCGAAGTTCTGACTCCGCCAACCACAATATCATATTCCGACCTTGGACCTGTGGCTTTCGTCACTTGTGATTCAAGGTTAGTTATCCTTTGAAGTAGTGCAGAAACTTCGGATGTGGTGGTTGCGCCTGGAGGGGTGCTTTGAATGCCAGATGCTACTGGAGGCGTATAGTTTTCAATCGACTGGAGTGCATATCGAGGTGGTAGATTTCCAGTCAGATGCAACGTGTTCAGATGGACTATGGGTGTTCCGGATGAATTAAAAGCAAGTACTCCGGGTGGAGGGACGTCTCCTAGTGTAAATCTTCCACCAAATTGTCGGTCACTCATCATCGAGATGTTTGGGTTTTGACCAGTTGTGCCCAGGGTAAAGGGTTGCATTTTCAATATCGGACTGAACTGTGCAGATAGGGTGGTGAACTGAATAAAAGGAGAGCCACCCGAAAGTGAAGGTGGAGTGCGGGAGGCGCTAACATTCCTTGGGTTGCCTTCTACTTGAGCAGCACTGCTAGATCTGGGATTAGCAGCCCTAATTTGAGCCATGCTATCCAATCTGGCCCTGAGGGTCTGGTTCTCCGTCCGGATGGCTTGATTTTAAGTCATCATTTCAGCAAGTCGTTTCTCGCTCGCCTCTAGCTGGGTTGCGATTTATGCTAGTTGTTGTTCAACCGAAAGAGGGTTAACAGCTCCATCGTTATTTGACATGATTCTAGGAATTGCCTGTGAATACTTCTGATTCTAGAGAATGATGACCAAAGGCCCCACGGTGGGCGCCAAATTGTAGACGGTGAACCCTACAATTATTTGAACGGGAGGCCAATGGTCATCACGAAATTTGGGACAGGAACTCCTTGGGACGCCGGAGGACCTGCAAAAAAGACACTCCGATGCTCAAGTCAGTAATAGTTATAAAATAAGAAGAATCCTTACCTATTTATAGGAAAGATGTTTACCTTCTAATAAGACTCTCCATAATTATCTGATAATTATGGGTAATCAAATTAAATGATAATCAATATACTTACCTGATCTTATGATTCAAAATAGGATAAACATGATCGAATAATAGATATGCTGACCTGGTCAAAATCAATTAGAATCTTATTCAAATCGGGTATCCATTTGAGCTTTTCAAGATATGGTTGACCCCAAATTTGAGCCGTACATTGATTGGTCAGCTAGAAATTCCAGCTGGCACATTATCTTCCTGCTGAAAACCTCTCACCCTTTTTAATCTCCTTGGACACGTGTACCAATGAATTTCGAGGAACGAAATTCGACCCCAACAGTCATCTCTCTGGAAAGAATCTGATTCTACCTATGCTCTCAATCTCCTTTCTTCCTACTCTGAGACGGTTCCTTGGTGTTGGCTAATTCGTTGGCTCAGTTGCTTGCATCTGCTTTCTCCATGCATTTTCAAGTATCACATACCTTTAGAGAAAGGAATTAGGTTGCATTTTGTTTAGCTTCTACAGCCTTGATGGACTTTTGTTGGTGGAATTGTTGTCTGGACTTTCTTTTTCCCTTTGTTTCAAAGGATTTTTTTGGCCCTGGTTATTATTGTTTCAATTAGTCTTTGTAATGCCTTGTTTTTATTTTCCCTTTTGCTTTGTAGGGGTCTTTGAAGCTTGGCTTCTAGTTGTTTTCTTTATTTTTTGGCCTCTTTTCTTGGCCTGTGTCTTTGTATTTCTGGCTTTTTTTTTCCTTTCTTCTTGTATGTCTCTTTGTTTTGTTTTATGATATCTTGGAGTTTGGTCATTTAGCTTTAGAGTTAGGTGTCAACGTGGTTGGGATGCATCTCTAATTGCTTCTTGTCCTCTGCTCTCATTTTCATCCAAAAAAAATATATATTCTTTTCTCCATGACCTCAGACTCTTCCAAGGAATCCGATATGCTACTCACATAGGTTTGTTTTTGGTGCAGTGCTGAGAAAATAAAAGGTACAAGAATAAGAAATCTAGAATTTGCTTGAACCCACAATCAGGTCTTCTTCTTCTTCTTTAGGGTGCTCACGTTGGGTTGAAAACTATAATTTGACCTATAGTTTGATTGTTAGTATAGGAAGAGAATGGTTTGCAAATTCAGAATTGGTTACCTTTTTATATTTATTTTATTGGACATAAAAGGGGAAAACAAATTATGCACAACAACTAAGCCATTAATGTTAAATTTTATTGGAGAGGAACTTTTGTATTTTCTTTTCACGCATTTTCTTTTAATTCTTTTTTTCTTCCATCATGTTGGAAAGCCAGCAAGTAGGAGGAAAAAAAAAGTTTATGCAAATTACAAATCTCCTAATACCATCAAAGAAGAAGAATGAACATCCCATTTAGCCTTGAAATTTCATAATCCAATTGTGGAAATTTCTTTTTTAATCCAATAATAGTGGTTTACTCAACCTTTAAGGAGTCATACGGAGTTTCTAACATCAATTGAGACTAACATCAAAGTGGTAGAGTTGAGAACAAATATTGTAGACTTTAGTTTTTACCTTACTTTTTATCCAATAAAATCAATTAGAATATTCCTCCTACGGTAGGCGAGATTTTGCCTCTTCTGCTTATGCTAGAATTCCTCAACATATTAATGCATGTATGATAAACATTGAGTATTTCAATAACAACTATTATATCGAAACGATCGATCATATATAATAACTACGATAAGTATTGGCTAACTGACTGATTCAAATTAATGAAGTCTTTTCCCAAGTGCAGGAGTGTCAAAGTAATAAATTACTCGGTAAGACTGAGGTCGATCCACAGGAAGGTTAGTGAATAATTACAAGACTATAGGAATAAAGATGATGGAAGAAAGTATGTTGTAGGATGATTATGACAATAGGAAACAAAGTGACAATAATATAACGATATAAAGTTGCAAAATTAAACAATTGCTAAGATTAGGGGATCCACTATTGAGTACATCAAATAAGTATAACCTAAGCTCTTTTATCACTCAATTGGAATCCACACACAATGGAGGNNTACTATTTTGAAGGCAAAGCAAGATTACAATAACATGAATAACAAGAGGAGAATAAAAGAGAGTGATCTTGATCTCAAACCAAGATGCCTCCTAAACCTAGCCTAAGCATCTATTTATAGGAAAACTTGGAGATACAAAATCAAAATTTGTAGGCCATGGATAAGAGCAAGTTAGCAACTTGTTTTGATAGATTCAGTCCCTCCCAAAGATACGTCTGAAACTCTATGAATTTGGACGAAACAAGCCTTATCTCTTAGGAGTCGTATGCCACCAGAATTGTATTAATTGGATATGTATTTCTTGACTTAAAGCAAAAATGGTGAAGATAGGTTCTGCTGAGTTAAAATTGGTTGCTGATCTTATCATCTGGAACAATCTGATATTTTCTCCCTGATTTTGGCTTATTTTGAATTTTCTCAAAGAAAAAATCATCTAGATCTTTTTGTATACGTGTCCATAACATCAAGAATCACTTCATTTGAAATTGTAATGAGGTCAGAATAGGCTAAACATTGAAGGGTATCGGGCTGAACATGAATGCAGTCCAATTTACAATATTGTCTATTTGAGACCCATTTTGAAATAATCTGGATAGATCTTGCAAATTGGGTTATTGAGTCCAGAATCCATGAGTTTAAGAATTGTATCAAGATCCCATATAGTTTAGAATCTGTGCCCATTTTATGAAACCTGTGCAGAAACAAATATTTAGCACAGAGTAGGGGTAATTCTTGCTTTTATGCCTATGTCTACTTTAAATTAGAGAATTTAATGAAACTCTAAGTGTATAATGATGATATAATCTCATAATAAATGTATATAATTAGACGTTCACCATACCCCCCAATCAGCTTATTACTAGTCCCTAGTAATTAAAGCGTTATCACTTAGAAATGATTAACAAAATTTCCTTCCAAAGTAATCACCGCTTTTTCTCTCTTTGATTTATCCAAATAAACAAACTCTCAATTTTCATTGAATCAAATATTCTTTAGTCAAAATATTAATAAACCTTCATTTTTATGCTCATGTAACAACATATAATCATAGGGCTTAATTGAAAAATGTAATATAAGTTCTAATATTTCACCGAGGATAGTTCTTTGAGTATAGGGCAATTTTTGTTTTTTTTTTTTGTTTTGTTTTTTTTTTTAGTATAATACTATGAACAATACATCCTTAACCCATATAGCGAGCTTTAGGCTAATGACTCCCAGGCTAGTTGGCCTCAGGGCATTGGGTGTTGAGACACCCCTACAAGCTTAATAACTCAGATTGCAAATGCTTTTATTAAAGACAACCATAGATAGTACAATGTCTAGTTTTTTTAAGCTTTCTCCTTAACCCTTGTAACGAGCTTTGGGCCAATAACTCTCAAGCCAGTTGGCCTTAGGGTATTAGGTGTTGAGAGACTCCTACGGGCTTAGTTGCTCGAGTTAAGGAGGCTACAAAACCAAACTTTTCTACGATTTTTTTTTTTTACATAATATGTGCCTTTTTTATTTTTTTTATTTTACCCCTTCCGTTAGTTGCTACCTTTGACAAAATATAAGAACTTGAGTATCATAGCAGTTCAATTCGCAATCTACAATCATATGTCAAAGTGTATGTGTATATATGCGGAGGATGGTTTATGAATATTTGCTAAATAAGTATATGAACATAATCTAAGAGTTTGTAAATTTGAATAATTCAAAAAGAAATGCATAATGAAACAATATTAGGAAATTTAAAAGTCAAGACTAAATGTTACATATCTACTATGATGCGTCTAAGAGTAAACTGTGATATCCAAAATTTTCAAACGACACCCAAATTCCTCACATAATCAAAGTGCCAATAATAACATAATTGCATAACATTTTTTTTTATATACTGGTGTTAATTATATGCTTATAATTTTGAGTACTTGCTATATTTATTATTTCTATAACTATTATTCTTTTAATAATTTTCAGTAAAATGCTCGGGAAAAAGCTCGTTGGTACAAATTTAACGTGTAGTAAGTAACTATTTTGACATGAATTTTTTTAGCACTTTAATTGATTAGGAAAGCATGATAAGAATTAATTAATTTTAAAATTTTCCTTGTTTTATTTGATTTTTATTTCAGCCAAATTGTGTATAATTGTGTGTAATTATATTAATTCCTTAATTAGTAAGTCCTATGATTGATTACATTTATATAATAACTATCTTAAATTATAAAAGTCAATCATTCTTTTAAAATGGTCCGGTTGGTGATTTTGTTTTTAGCAATAAAATAGTTAGATAAGTACTACTTATATTGGGATAAGTATTATATATATAAATATCTTGTAGACAATGTTATTAGTGTGAAACAATGTAAGTCGGCAATTTGTCTTATTATATTAGATTTTTACTACTTATACCTCTCTCGCTTATAGTTTTCCACCGCTAAACTCAGTACCATTATATTATCCTCCTTCGAAACTTTTCTTTCTCTTTAAAAAAAAAAAAAAGAAAAAAGAACCAGTTATATCGTGACTCAGTTGAGGAATTAAGGGAGCTAGAGGATCATTTTGGGTCTTAAACCACTCCTTAGAAGGTGCTTTCATTTATTAATATTCTTTTAGCACTTTAGCAGGACTTGTGTATAAGAGCTATTTCTAAACTTTGATTGATATATATATATAGGTTTATGATATGAGTTATTAAGGGTTCTTGCCAATACAAATTATTGTTTTATTCAATTATCTAATTAATTTATTTGTTTTGAGGAATTCAACCAATATATTATATTAGATTTCAAGAGCATATTACGTGTTAAAGAAAAGAAGAGGTTCATAGTAAATAGTGGAATTCAATTTTTTTTTTAAGTCTTTAAAGTATTTATTTGGGTGCGTGAAACTTCCTTATTGACACTATATATATATAAGCTTTATAATAGTAGTTTTAACTTCACATAGTATGATGTATACTAAACTTGTACTTGATAGTGTCATCTGATTTAATTCTAAGATTTATTCTTAATTGTAATAACAGTAGTATATGATACTTTATTAGCTTGTACGTAAACTATGTTTTACACGATAAAGTGTTACTCAGTTTAAGTATTCTAATATTTTTACTTATTAAATTATGTATATTATTATGAATGTGATAATCCTTTAATCTGTGACTTTTTCAAACATGTTTTATTAATCTGGGTATATGTAAATTTATCTTGTGTATGGTTAATCATCTGGTATTATATACTCTTCTATCTGTTAAAAACAAAGAATTACTGGTGCATCTATTTTGTCCATACTAATAGTGATACAGATAGCATTTAGAGTCTATTAAGAAAATAAAATTGGTATGGAAAATGTTAGGGGCACGTAAATTGTACCTTGAGCACAAAGAGCATTTCACAAGCAA